>JANDJT010000071.1:11509951-11525370 GCA_024331685.1 Stegophilus panzeri | reverse complement strand
TATTTAAAGGCGTATAATAACGTTTTAGCTCTTCATTCAACCATTATAAGCCGTTTTTATGAAAATGATCACTGACATTATTATATCCATTTTCCATACCACTTATCCTACACAGGGTCGGGGGAGCCTGATCATATTCCTGGGAACTCTTGGGAGGAAAAACAGGGGACACCGTGCTAACCCAACACAGAGTATAATCACACACATTACAGAAAATTTGGAAATGCCAATCATCCCTACGATGTATGTCTTTGGACTTGGGGAGGAAACCCCAAGGAAACCTGGCGGAAACCCGTGAGACACGGACGCTCACAGGACAGAGGCGAGATTGGAACCCCCAACCCTGGAGGTGTGAGGCAAATGCGCTAACCACTAAGCCACCATGCCCCCCATTGACATTATTCATAAGTCTTTAAATTTATAACTTTGATTATAGTAGGTTGTGATTTCCACCAATATGAATAAAATAGAAACCACAGACCCCCTGGTTACGCATCATGCTTCCCACTTTAAGAACCATGACCCTAAGTCATTGACATCCAACTTGGAGCCTCCTACAACCAACACACATTATTTCATACAGGCTAAATAATTCATACCTAAAAATTCTGCCGTGATTAATCCTAACACTTTTCTTTGATATGTTGATTTTTCTTGCAATTTAAAAAATGTTAAACACTGTGGTTATGAAGTACAGTGGAGCAGTGGGTAATGTTGCTGGCTAACAGCCCCAGGGTCACCAGTTTGATCCTGAGCTCGGATTACTGTCTGTGTGGAGTTTCACACGTTCTCATTGTGTCTGACTGGGTTTCCTCTTGGATCTCCAGTTTCCACCCGCCTCCGAAAAAAACATGCTGGTATGTGGAATGGCTACTCTAATTGATTTGCCCTTAACTGTGAATGTGTGTGCATGATGCCCTAAGATGGACTGGACGCTTACACATGGTGTATTCCTGCCTTGTGCCCAGTGTTCATAGTGGGATAGGCTATGGATCCACCACAACCCTGACCAGGATAAAGAGGTCAAAGAAAATGAATGAATGAATTCATACATACTCACTGATTTTCATTCAAAAAACAATTAATACATTCTGATGTAATAATTGTTAAAGCTTTTGTTCTATATGTTAACTACATTAAGATAATATGCAGAGCTATATTTGCTACTTTAATTTAGATGAATCAAGACAGAATCTATTCAACTATTGTGTAAGTAGAAGCCAGGTGAAAATTGAGTTGAAATCTCTGAAATACTGTATCATGATTAAAAATAATGAATTTTGTATGCTCTAACAATTTGACCAGATCAGCATATATTTTAGTTGCAGGTCAGAAAAAATGGATTTTTCAGCTCATAATTTTCTTTATCATTTAACTTCCTCTTTCCCATGTACTGTATATTTCCTGCACACTACAAGTATGTTTTGTGTATTCTACCTTTTATATATTTTCTGATCTTAGCCAAACACCCTGCCTGAAAATATAGGCAACCTCTAGGCCTAGTAAGCACCTTTTTTTCTGTAATAGCAACATTATCATAAAATAATGCTAGAGCACCAATGTTTTTTCTGCTTGCTAGCTTTTCAGTGCTCATTATACTTCATCAGAACTGCATCAGAGCCAAACAAAACAAACTACGGAAAGCCCCAAGGTTTCATAGTCTTTTGGAACAATAAGAGGATCTTATCTGTCCATCAAACAACGGGGTTAGTAGTAAACAGCAAGGAATGATACATGAAAGCACTTGTTATATGGTTGTTTGTTCAAATAAAATGATGCAGTGTTTCAACAGAGATGAGAATGTTGCCGTTTTTCCATTTTTGCTGCAGCCTTATATACAATGCATTCAGAAAGCATGCAGACCCCTTCATTTTTTTCACATTTTGTTATGTTGCAGGCTTATGCTAAAATGCTTTAAATGATTTTTTTCCCCACATCAATCTACACTCCATACCCCATAATGGCAAAGCAAAAACCAGATTTGTGATAACTTTGCAAATGTATTAAAATAAATAAATAAATACATTTTAAAAAGAAATATCAATTTACATAAGTATTCAGACCCCTATCTCAGTACTTAGTTGAAGCACCTTTGGCAGTGAAGTCTTTTTGGGTACGATGCGACAAGCTTTGCACACCTGGATTTGGGTTTTTTTTCTGCCATTCTTTTCTGCAGATCCTCTCAAGCTCTGTCAAGTTGAATGGGGACCGTTGGTGGACGGCCATTTTCAGGTCTCTCCAGATGTGTTTGATTGGGTTCAAGTCTGGGCCATTCAGTTTTCATTCTATCCTTACCAGTGCCCCACACCGTGCCACTGAAGAACATCCCCACAGTATGATCCTACCACCACCACGCTTCATGGTTGGGATGTTATTCTGCAGGTGATGAGCAGTGCCTGGTTACCTCCAGACATGAATTGAGGCCAAACCATGCAATCTTTGTTTCACCTCTCTTACCAAGGCCCTTTTCAATCTGATTGCTCAGTTTGGCTGGACACCCACCTCTGGGAAGAGTCCTGGTTGTTCCAAACTCCTTTCATGTAAGAATTATGGAGGCCACTGTGCTCCTGAGAACCTTCAGTGCAGCAGAATTTTTTTGTAGTCTTCCCCAGTTCTGTGCTTCAACACAATCCTGTCTCTGAGCTCCGTAGGCATTTATTTTGACCTCATGGCTTGGTTTTATGCATTTTCTGTTGTTAGACCTTATATAGACAGGTGTGTGCCTTTCCAAATCATGTCCAATCAATTGAATTTGGCACAGGTGAACTCCAGTCAAAGTGTAGAAACATCTCAAAGATGATCCAGAGAAACGGGATACACCTGAGCTAAACTTCAAATGTCATATTATGTTGTAAAATGTCCACAAAACAAGTTAGCTCCTGTTATAATTTTTCTAACAACAGCTATCAACTGTTATAACAGTTTATTACATCTATAACAGTTTATAACAGTGTTTTCCTCTATATTAACATTTATAAGACAAAAAAGCATTAAAAATAAGCTTGTCATGTTACAGAGAAATTTGAAAGTGTGAACTTTATCTCTGATTGTTAGAAAGCACAGACAGTCCATTCCTAAATGTTAAATAAACATCTCCATATAGAAATCTTTGACATATCAATGATTATAATCTTGTCTTTGTTAAATAACAGCACTTTTCAAATCTGGTAATTATTAGGCATAGATCTTATAATGTTCGCCATACAAGTTGTTGTGTAAGTTGTTACTGTATGCTAATGCTAATGTAATGCTAATGTATTAAAACAAGCACATTAATCTCTGTAAACCTATGATTTGCCTTCCATTGTGAACTACTCTATGAGCAGTGCTGTTATTAGTGTTCGGTCTGAGTCCACCTTTCTCGAGTTCGAGTCGAGACCAAGTCCTCAACCAATCAAGTCCAAGTCCGAGTCCGTAATGGCCGAGTCCGAGTCAAGTCCGACCGAGTCCAGAAAGTAATTAAATTGAAAAAAGATTAAATTGCAATTGTAATCTCAACACTGAGCTGTTAAATTAATATTTTATCCTTCACAAACCAATGGCAATATAAATGTAACAAAAAATACCACTATTACATCTTGCCATTGCCATTTAATATTTTTATTTCATGTCATCAGTCAAAAGAGTGAGTGAGTGATTTTCTCTTTGTTTTTTGTTGATTGATTAACATTAATGACACAGACAGCAGAAGGTTTATTAGACTGCTGTCACTTAATGCACAGATCCAATGCACAGATCCAATATACTGTATTGACACACCTCTGATTTATTTCCCAACTGTTCACATACATTTAAGACATAACTGCCAGTGTTTTCATGAATACTCAGCCAGACCTGCATTTTGACATGACGTGTGTGTATTTATTTGGCTGTCCAAGCATAATAAGTTGCTAAAGGGAACTCAATTAGGTACTCACGCGATGAAGCAGCTTTCTGTGCGCGCGTTTCAAGTGAGCATAGAAAGCCCCCTGGTCAGGCAGGGAGACATTCATTAATTTCTTGTTATCTTAATTTTATGTTGTTATTTATTTTTTATCTTTCTTTTCATGTTACACATGACACGGACTCGACTGTACTTGGAAAAATTTCCGAGTCCAAAATGTCCGAGTCCGTGTCAAGTTCGAGTACAAATTTATCCGAGTACATGACAAGTCCGAGCTCGTTCATAATTGGACTCAAGTTCCAGTCTGGGATCAAGTACCCCAACTCTAGCTGTTATAGAAAATTAATCCACACCTTCTGAGCAATCAAGAAATCAAGAACAACATTGTGGTATAAAACTATTTATAAAACTGTACTCTTTGGTACAGCTATACTCAGCTTGGGACATAGCTAAAATGTCTGCCCATTGTTTTCTGCAAACAGTTCCAGGTAGAGATACGAACATGTTTATAAGCTGTTGTCTTTTTAAATAAATTATAACATAATGTATGATGTGCACCCATAAATACAAGGATTACAATCACCCTATAAAATTTGGTTTTGTTTTGGAAAATGGCATTGGAATGCAAATGTGATTATGCAATAAAATGATATTGAATATATAAATAAAATAAACATATTGTTGTTAAAAAATATATTTAAAGCCTCATCAGTCTTTTGGTGGTGTGTTTCGCCTACAGGTCTTGTCATTCAGAATTGTATTTGCTTCCTCCCTTGATGCAAAGCATATAGAGAATATAAATAGAGTATAATTGAGGTATAGAAAGTAAAATATTTTAGTGGGAATAAATTGATTATTAGACACACGAATATTCTAGAAATACAGCACCATTTTAAAGAACTGTTAATAAAGACCTTACTCTGCCTATGTTTGGCTGAGTAATTTAGTTTGGCTTACAGATCTAGCACCTGAACTGCTTAATCTCTCCCTCACATTAAGTTCATTTTAAACAGCTCCATCTGAGATCATCAGCTGGGAATTACACTTGACTGAGTTTACAGAGGAAATCTCAGGTTGTGTTTTTCTGCAACCCCTGCTGAAACCTCTGACACCAGGAGTTTGGAGATTAGGCAGAGACAGAACCTTCATGTTGTCCCACCTGACATTTTCTTTGTCGGGGTCACAGCATTCAAATGAGGTCTGCCCCGAAACTCATGCCTGTGTCAAGCATTTTCTCCCCTTCCTTGCTTCTCCAAAAGGCATAAAGAATGTTCAAGGATCCCTATCCCACCAAGTGTGTTTGGTTACCCTGAGAACAAGGCAGAGGCCAGGAGGTGGTATGTGTGTGTCTTCAATTCGCTCTATTATCCACAGGCAGCTAATCTGGGCGAGGCTTAGGGCTCTCACTAGCTGTGAATAGATGAGTGAAAAGTTAAATATTCTTTCAAATGGAAAACAGTCGGGCCGAGCTGGGATTGTGATGGTGTCACCATGGGATTTGGAGCCCCTCGGTTGACACAGGCAACAGGAAGACGAGTTCAGGCTCATTATCAGGACACCCACATGTGCACCTACACACCCTAGTGCACAGGAGAGCCTGGGAAGCCTGACTATCTGTGATTAATAAAACCAGGCAGTGTGAAAGAGTGAATGGGAGAGAAATGTGCTGCAAATTTACTTTAGCCTTCCCACTGTAATGAATTATGCACACAGCCAGGACTTGTAATGAAAGAAATACAGTCGAAGATCTCCTCTGTGGCATCATTTAGGCTTACCATATGCATGCAGTCTGGCTTAGTGCTTCAAACTATATTGGCGGTTATATGTTATATTGCCTAGTGCATTATGATTTTGATATCAGTTGATGTTTGTAGTGACTTAACGTTGTGATGACTTGGGTGACCAAAGTATAGCCTACCATGCAACTAAAAGCTCTAATGTTCCGCCCAGTCACATGTTCACTTGAAACTACAGGTGAAAATGATTATTTAGATAGCAACATTTTCAGATTTGTGGGTAAATTGTAATTTTAAGATAACTCTTAAAGCATAGTAAATCATAGCGATTTAAATTAAATTGTGCCCCTTGGCACAATCATGTCATGCTGTATATCCCTAAAAAGCTTGTTTCCTGCTAAAATATATCAATTTACATGTTATCATGACATACAGTATTAGTTTCTTTTATGATAATGAGTCTTTATTGATCACATACAGCACAGTGAAATTCTTTTCTTCGCACACCCCAGCATGTCAGGAAGCTTGGGTCAGGGCTTGGGTCAGCCATGATACAGTGCCCCTGGAGTAGAGAAAGTTAAGGGCCTTGCTGAAGGGCCCAGGAATGGCAGCATGGCAATAGAAATCCCGACCTTCCGATCACTAACCCAGAGCCTTAAACGCCAAGCCACCGCCAGCCCCCCCCCACCCCCAATCTCATAAATGACAGTTACTTTAAATCACGACTATTTTTAAACTAGTTTTTCTCTAATTAATTTTTTTCTTTACTCAGAATTACAATACCTAACCCTATTTAAAAGCTTATTGCAGAGGAATGTCTCAAAGCGTGCATAATTGTTGAAGTTGTGTTAGATTTCATACTGAAAAATGTGATTACATTTTTTTTTAAATAACAAAGCATGGTATTGTTTTGCTCACAGTAAATAAATGATATTCCAACAAACTGTTCTGTGAAAGTCTTAAATTAGAATTAAAATGAGAATTTTAAATTCAAACATCATCCAAAGACTAGGTTATTGGTTTTATTAAGTATGCAGATGTATGCTTATTTAATTAGATGAAGCCTCAGTTACATTAATGCAATTAAAAAAAAAAAAAAAAAAACATCAGCAATCCATTGACAAAGACTGATTGTAACATTGGCCTTGCACCTAAAGTGCTGAGGGTTTGAATCCTGCCTCTGTCCTGGGTGCACAGAGCTTGCATGTTCTCCCCGTGCTTCGGGGTTTCCTCTGGTATGCCGGTTTCCTTCAAAGACATGTGTTGTAGGCTGATTGGTATGGTATGGGTTAGGGTTAGCTGGTTGGCAAAAGTGCGTGACTATATTATAGTAATGTAAAGTAATAGTGAAAGTAGTGTTCATACATTCAAGCTGCTTCAATGTATGTTTGCACAAATTGTACAAGTTTCTGGAACTGGAAAGATGCACTTCTAAAATATATTAACTTAACTGATGTTTTGATGATGGTGGTAGAGAGCTGTCTAACACCTTGCTCCAAAATATGTATTAATATGTATTGAGCTCTGGTGCATATGATTTATATAATTTTTTATCCTCATCAAACCTTTCAGTGAGGTCATGCACTGTGGAGGGAAATAGACCTCTCCCATCAGGAAAGAAATGTTTTATCTTAGGATGAATGATCGGATTTAAAAATACATATAAAATGGAAAACAAATGCAAAAGTCCTGACAAGGGAGTAGGATTTTATTTTCTTTCTAGTCAATCAGCAGGAAATATGAATAAACAACTATTACACGGACACATAATCATCCAGAATACTGATTCCTCCATCTCTGAATGGACATAAAGCTACATTTTAACTGGGTAGAACATTACAGACTTTGAATTTTTGTACATTGAAAATATCTACACCGATCAGCCATAACATTAAAACTACTGACAGGTGAACAGCATTGATTATCTCATTACAGTCAAGGGGTGGGATATATTAGACAATCAGTTCTTGAAGTTGATGTGTTGGAAGCAGGAAACATGGGCAAGTGTAAGGATCTGAGCAACTCTGATAAGGGCCAGGTTTTGTGGGGTGTTCTGAGTATGCAATGCCTAGTACCTACCAAAAGTGGTCCAAGGAAGGACAACTGGTGAACTGACAACAGGGTCATGGGCTCACTGATATGCGTGGGGAGTGAAGGCTAGCTCGTCTAGTCCGAACCCACAGAAGAGCTACTGTATCTCAAATTGCCTAAAAAAGGTCATGCTGACTATGATAGAAAGGTGTCAGAACACACAGTGCACAACAAAACCATCTCTGAAGAGTTTGGACTCCACCAATCCACAGTCAGACAGATTGCATACAAATGGAAGAAATTCAAGAACATTGTTACTCTCCCCTGGAGTGAGCAATGATGCCATGAGTGCACCTTCTACCATCATTTACACATTTGAATGGCCATGTAATATGATAACATGAAATTAAAAATGACCTTATATGACCATGGGCATTGTTTCGTCTCAAGACAGCTGTCATTTGATACTATTGTCAAGCAACTGTTTGATGGCATACACAACAGCGCTTCACCTTCACATGTTCGCTGAGAGTAGGCTAATGGTTGAGAGGCAGGAATTTGGCTAATAGTTGCTGCAAGCCTTTTATAATCGACCAATTGGTGTGCGAGAAGGCAGGAATTACAGAGAGGCATTAAAGCAATCTAGGGTTAGGGTTAGGTTCATCTTAATGAAATTAAAGCCGAATCTCTTTTTCTTAAATTTAGAAATCCCGGCCACACGCTTTTTTAAGGTCCGATAAAGAGGACATGTCCGGAAAAAAGAGGACAGGTATGGTCACCCTATTTTGGTGGCACAAGGGGGACTTACACAATATTAGGCAGATGCTTTTAATGATATGGATGATTGGTGTATATTGATATAACAACTCCTGAAAGAAATCAGTATGAACATTTTCAAATACTTGGTGTTCAGTAGAAGCAGTTCTACTGTCTGACCGAGTTTACGTCTATTTTGAAATATGTAATGCTGGCAGTTTGAAGTATAAGTACAAACAGTGCAAGTGGGAAAGCTTTTCTGTCATTCTGCAATCACCTATTATCGATCAACTCAGCAGAAACCGTTCAAAATATTTTCGGCCACTTTTGATACACAAGGAATGCGGCTTTCATAAAGTTGTATAAGAGACAGTTTTCACCCTTAACCATCCTGACATACTCATCTTTAACTTAAAAGCACTATCGATCCAGTTTTGACAGTCATGTAGACGCCCAATAGAACAGTGCCTAACATGTATCCTACTCTTAACTCCCCATGAAGCTGTCAAGAAGCCTTAACTTCACTTGGATCAGTCCAGATCTAAACATACACAGCAATATCAACGTGCTTGCATTTTCCCCCCAAGATTAAGGTTCTAGTGAACAGACAGACAGAAAAAGAACTGCCTGGTCAGTACAAGGCAGGATCTGAATGTCCTACTGAGGGCACCCTGCTGTGGCACTCGTCTGTGATCATGTTTTTGTGATTGGGCCTGTGAGAAAGGTTTGCAGGAGAGTGAAGTAATAACAGTTGCACTGTATCAGTCTTCTTAACTGCATTGAAGCAGCATCCCCATGGAAACCCAGTGTTCACTTACACAACAAGATTAGGAAAGTACTGCTCAAATGAGATACAGTAATTGTTTTGAACAAGCCACTTGAGTTCATCCAGAAAATCTTAGCTTTATATTGAGCCACTTTTTGTTGCTTCTGAAGTGAATAAAATGAAAAAAAAAGAAAAAAAAAAAGAAATCATATTAGACCCACAGGGATATAACTCAAATTTGAATGATTTTCCTCACCTACTGAAGGTAATATTTTTTGATGTTCTTTCTCTAGACCATGAGATAAATTGTCGCCTCACTGATGTGATGTATTGCTTTCATAATCAGGGCCGGATCTACACATTTGGAGGCTCTAGGCAAAATTTATGTTGGAGCCCCATCCCCCGCACTCCTCCTATGACAACATGTTTTATCCCATTACTTTAAAATTGATTAAACTTTTTTAAAGTCAGTTTATTATCATTTAAATAAAAATTACTCATAAAGCCACACTGACTAAAAATTTTATGGCAGCCAAGATTTTTTTTTTGGCAGTAATATATTCAGTAATTTATTTACAGTAACACACCCACCCACTATTTGGGATAATGAACAGTTTTGCCTACTCTATACAGTAAGATCATTAAAAAAAAACACACAAGACAACATTTCATTGCCAACGAATAAAGTAAAAAAAATCAGTGCCTTTATCGTTTTTTCCTAGCTGGGTATGGACAGGATTTCTCCCTCCTGTTGAACCAATATAGACTATAAATATAGTCATATTATGTATTACAGTGCAATACCTTAAATATGCACTATATACACAAATCAACTGCTAGTGGAAGTGAAAGAGACAAACTACTAAGCAGAAAGAATAGTTAATTTATTCATAAAACTGTATGCTTATTTTTCAATAAGTATAACAAGAGTATTTATGATTTGAAAACTAAAATGTAGTATGATGTTAAAGCAGTAATGTAAACATCAGTGGATTTTAGAAGATACACAGACAGTTGAGGTTGTTTTTTTTTTTTTTTGCTTTAGTGAGTTTGCTCTTTGACTTTGAATGCAAACATTTTTACTTTTACTTTAGTATTTTGCTAGTCAGCTCCCGACGCAATGTCATTGTACGTGCGAATTCAAAGTGTCTGACAGTCTTGACGTATCGATGGCACTTGTGCTCTTTTGAACTCAGAATAAAGTGGCAAATGATCTATCCCTAAATGACTCAGAACATGATCAACAGATCGACTCAGGAAATGATCAACAGAACAAGGCCCAGTTTATAATACATCACAATCACTCCAAAATAGATGATGACAACTCACATTCTTTCTTTGCGTGTCTGTTTAGCCTTTTCTTCAGCAGCCCCCGAAGGATGTGTTTGTTTCTGCGCCATCATAATTCACTGATTTAAAATCAGTCAGCTGCAGAAAAGTTGCATTTTTGCATTTTGTTTATGTATGATGGTTATAGAGGCCCTCCAAGCCAGAGGCCCTAGGCAATTGCCATACTCTGCCTATAGGTAGCGCCGGCCCTGTTAATAATAATACAAAAATGAATTTCTTCATGAATTTAATTTATTTTAAAATTTCAAGGTGGCATGGTAGTGAAGTGGGTAGTGTAGCCACCTCACAGTGCCAGGGTTCCTGGTTCAATCCTAAGATCAGGCTCCTGTCTGTACAAAGTTCTGAATGTTTTCATGAGTTTTATTCAGGTTCTCTGGATTCCTCCCAAAAACATTCCCATAGTTGGATTGGCTACTCTCTATTGCCTCTAGGTATGAATGTATGTGTGCATAGTGTCCTGCGATGGAGTGGCATCCCAATCAGGATGTATTCCCACTTTATGCCCAGTGATCCTGGGATTTTTAATTTGACCAGAAATCATTTACTCATAATCAGAACTATTACACAATTTTTTTTTAAACGCATAAGGAAAGGCATTTAGTAACAGTGTGGTTATTTATATTTCATCACTAAATTAGTATTACACTAATACATGTCTCCTAAAGAAAGATTGTTGCATCATTTTTTACATTTTCAGTCATTTGTTTAGGGCTACTTGATATGTTTCAGTGACTATCTGCTGAATACGGGCCTGATGTATCTTATTTTTAGACAAGGTGCGTTAAGAGACCTACATTACATGCACCATAAAACACTTAATTAGTGTTGGCTTGCCTGTATTGTCTCTCCCTCACTCTCTTCATTAATGAGATAATCAAACTTAATCATTGTAAAACTCATTGGGAAAAAAAAATCTATTTTCCACCAGTACAAAATAAGTTTCACCGGAAATTTTTACTGAGCCAAGATTAATCTTTAATATCCTATTTTAATTGCAAACCTAATGAGTAGAGGGAGGGATACAAAGGGTTTTTATGTGTAAGATGATATGATTGTCTCAACACATATTATTGTCCTCTAAAACCAAAATACATTTAGTGCTCATAGTGCACTTCATTACAACATAAGAAAATTCTAAGACTAAATGATATACAAATGAACCAACATTCTCATTTTATTTAGATCCAACAGTTTTGAGTCTGGTATTATTATTATTATTATTATTATTATTATTATTATTATTATTATTAGTAGTAGTAGTAGTAGTATTGTAGGTAATCTATTATTACATTTATTATATAATGTCTTCACTTTAAGATTTGAGTGAAGGAAGAAAACAAGAATTACAACAGAATCTTGACCACAAGATGGTGAAAAACTAGAATTTAAACGATGGTGCTAATCAAGGTTAAACAGGAAACAGGTGTGAGTGATAGTTACATGTGATGTGCTGGGGCTAATGGGTAGTGTAGTTCTGCGCCCCTTTGGCACTACCATGACAGCTAAGAACAGTGTATTTAGAGCATACACGTTACAGCTTGATTAGCATAAATGATATCAGAATAACTTTAAACATGAAATGGTTTGTGAACAGAAAAATATATTTCAGTGTTGAAGTCTGTCTCTTTTGAATGTTCACTGCATCTTTTTGGAGTCTTGAAGAGCAGAAAGCTCATATACATGTACACAATTAGTCAAACCAAAGCCATCCAGCATCTCACATCAGGATAACTGAGTCAGAGATGCCGCAAAAATGGCAAAAGCACTCATGAATCTCAAGTCATGCACAGACACATCCATTAGATAGCCCTAACCACATCTGGTAATTAGTGAGACAGCATAATTTTCTCATTTGTTTACTTACAGGGCTTGTGTTTCACTTGCTGAGTGATTTGTTTCTGTGATTGCTCACTCAAGCTTGTCATTTCCCCTACTGAACCATGGCTACTTTTCACTGCCAATTGCAGGCTTGTCTCCTCACACGAATAGCAATTTTCTCTGAGACGGTAATAGCATCAGGGGCCCCTGCACCACTTCCACATGATTGATGAGAGATTAAAAGGATTGTTGAGATTGACGGCACTTTTACTGTTCTACCAGGATTCAGTATCAAGCAGCTCTACTGTGGTTGGGGTTTCCACTATGTGAATGGGTTCTGATGCAACACTGTTGAAACACTAAGCCATTAAACTTTCAACTTAATATTCAGATATTTATCTTATCTAAAGGATAGTAATTAGTAACTCCTATAAATTATTCAGCAACAACACTGAAACTAATAGCAAATATATGTAGTTACAAGAGTGCAGATTCCACTGGCTCTGCTGTGTACTGGGAGTTAAAGGGTATCGCAACCCAATATAACCTTTTTGAACTGTAAACACATTCTGTTATTGGTTATCCTGTTAATTCAAGGGGTTAGTTAAAACTGTGTAGTGGTAAACATATTCTAAACAGTGAAATCACCATTGACTAAACTTGTCTTTCCACTCCAATTCATGCTGGGAATTTGCCCTTCTTTTACAAGGATTTGCCCTTCTTTTACATCTCTTACCTACACAGTAGGTGGCAACCTTTCGACTGTCGCCATCCCCAAACATAGTGCCCTATGTATGGATACTTTTGGGACCTTTGGACCCTGTATTTTTCTTAATTTGAAATTCCATTCAATTTGTAAATGCAATACCTTTTAGTTTTACCGGACTAGTTTAGGTGTATAACTACACCTGGTTAAGTCTTGTGCTGTTTGGGGTTGCAACTGCTTCCAGACCCTATCTTTCTCCTCACTGATTCAACACAGGCTTGTAGGAAGGGAGAGAACACACTAACTTGTGAGCCTGAGTATGTGTACCAGGCATATTTCTCCAAGAGATTAGATCAATTCCATCAGGCAAGACATTTCTCAAACATTTCTCAATTTTATGAGTGACTGATTTCTATAGGCTAACTGAATTGTGTTCTGCAACATTATTGTTGCTGTGTACACTATTAATATTACAACAACTAAATTAACTGAAACTAAAATTTGATTAAAAATGGCTCCCTAGTCCCTACATATGCAAGTGCACTTCCAGATATTTGAACAGCCATGATAGCATTAGGTTGCATGGGTGTCATGTTTAACCCTTATGAGCAGTTTGAAAGTAAAACACTGAACATCACAATTAAAGGACAAGGGTTTGACTTTCCCAGTGAAATGTACAGTATACAGTTGGAAAGAACTGTCAATATCAAGAAAGGTCTATGTTTATGAGGCAAATTTAATGGATATTAATAAAAAGTTCAAAGTATCAGCACTAAAATGACTGTTAAGAATCATGAGTGCACAGATAACTCCTAAAAAGTATTTCTAAAGTTAGAAACAGTTTAGTTTACGGGAGGTTAGAAATTGTTTTTGATAGAGACCTCAATGCCCCTCTGTAAGTCCCTCTGGGCAAGGGGATCTGCTAAATGCTGTAACTGTAAATGTAAAGGTTGTAACTATGAATTAATAAGCAATATCACACAAGCAAGAGTGAGGTTGTACAATATTCAGTATAACCGCACGATTGTATGATATTGCTTTTAAACTGCAGTTCTATAAACAAGAAATGAATATAAAGTAAGTGACATTTCAGACACCGTATGGCCAAATGTTCTGTTTAGTTTTGCTCTGCTAGTGGAAAGAGATCCCAAAGAAGCCACATTGGCAACACTGTTTTTTTTTTTTTTAAGGAAATCATTCTTTCACCATAACACTGTACAACAGCTTATCTCTGTGTGATAGGGGAACACATTACTGCACAACCATCTCTGCTATTTTTCGCACACTTGTTTTTATTGCTCCTCTTTTATTTATTATCATTACTCTTTTTGATGTTGTACATATTTAATATTTAGTGTGTTTTTTGGTAGATTTGCAGTTCTGCTTTAATTTTTATTGTTATTCTTTATGCTGCTGTAAAATGGCAATTTCCCTCGTGGGATCAATAGGGTCTGTCTGTCTGTCTGTCTGTCTGTCTGTCTATCTATCTATCTATCTATCTATCTATCTATCTATTCCCATTAAAGGTGCTTCCAGTAAAAGTGGCATCCCTTCTACTTTTTCATCTTCATCTGATGAGCTAATGATTGCCAAAAGTTAAATTGAAAAGTTATATTCCTGAAAATTGTCATTTGCCATGTTTGCTGATGATGTCGCAAACACTACTGTAATAATCGTTTCGAACTAGGAAGTGAAATTTTACATGCCGAACACAGACGAGTGCAGTGATATACACTGTTATAGGAAATAAAAGCACTCTTGGGACTCTGCTCAACCAATCAAATTAATGGACCAGAAATGAGTGTTATATAGGGCTTATTTGACTTATATATGACTAAAATTTTAAGGAGTTTTGAACTCACCTGACTATCTGTAAATTGGGTAAGCACTTGTGCAATTGTGCACAAAGCAGATGCGCTTTTGTTGTAGTACTTGATCAAGTGAGATGTTACACGAAAGGTGATGAGACACTTTATTAAAGCTCTACTTGTTTTGTCACTGCACATGTTGATTAGTAGAAGGAACATAGAGATCTCATGCATAATAATTTTGACAGGAATACTCCTGTGTGAAAAAAACATGATACCTTTTTATTTGTACTTTAGAAGCAATCCTGTTTAAACACAATATGACTATAAGCGGCAAAATTGAGCTTCATAGAATTAATGAAGAATATAATTCGAAATGGTGCATACTGTTATTTATTCATTTATTAACTGCACGTTTCTTAATCTAATAAATAACAAGTTATTAAAGTACCTGACATATATACCTGATATATATATATATATATATGTGTGTGTGTGTGTGTGTGTGTGTGTGTGTGTGTATGTGTGTGTGTGTGTGGTGTCAGAAAAGGCAGCGTTAAAACTT
>JANDJT010000071.1:11478731-11494752 GCA_024331685.1 Stegophilus panzeri | reverse complement strand
TTGTTGAACTAGTCCACTGTTCACTAAAGGAGACCTGAGTGCAAAACTGTATGTGGTAATTGCAGTCCCAAGGCCATAGTAGCAGTAGAGTGCAGAAAGGGTCAGGATCACTGGCATCTAGATAAAATCATGTGTGGCTCGACAGAAGGAGAGAGGGAGAGGGAGGTAAAGTGAGGGAGAGATTATTAGGTATGCTTACTATCCCATGATGGATAAGACTGTGTACTTTGCGTAAAAGAAAGTATTTAAAGAACTACACTCTTTTGGCTGTCCTCTTGGTGGAATCTTTAAGGTATTACAGTATATGCAACCCTACAGCAGTATTACCTTGTCAGAAAGCATTTAAGAACCCTCTGAAGAACCCCTTTTTTAAGAGTGTGGTTTGCGTTTCCATGTTTATTTTACCACACAAAGTCAGATTCTTTAGCGCCAGACAGCATGGAAACAGTGTCACAGACAATACTTATGTGCATGACAGGCATGTGTCATGGTTTAAATGAAGTTTGTTAACATTAGCATTTGCAAAGTAGCTCATATTCACCGTTGAGTGCAAAAGTTTGCATACTTTTGCACATCAAACTAATTAATTTATGAATTATATTTATACCACAACACTATTGTGTTCAGAAGGTGTTGAGTCATTTTGTATAACAGCATAGACTAAAACTAGTGCTGGCTGTAATTCAAACTACAGGTTAGTAGTAATGTGTTTAATCTAAAACATTATCATTTCTCTATCATTTCTATAGAATAAATCATTCACAGGCACTTTTATGGTAGATGCGCCATTTAAAATGGTTGATATGGTGAAGTTTTCTCTCAGGAGACATTGAACATTTATAGATGGAGTCTTGGGCCAGAAAGTAGCTGCTTATAGCTGCTATAATACACATGATAACATGAACTAATTTGTTTTGTCAATGTTCCATTGATCATTGATAATTTTCCTATAACAGCATGCCCTGTCATGTTTTAGATCTTACTTCCAGCCATACCGCTTACTCACGGGGAAACCTGGAGCCTATCCCAGGGAGCATTGGGCACAAGGCGGGGTACACCCTGTACAGGGTGCCAGTCCATCGCAGGGCACAATCACATACACATTCACACACCCATTCATACACTACGGACACTTTAGACACCTACCATGCATGTCTTTGGACTGGGGGAGGAAACCGGAGTACCCAGAGGAAACCCCCGCAGCACAGGGAGAACATGCAAGCTCCGCACACACATGGCCCCGGTGGGACTCGAACCCCCGATCCTGGAGGTGTGAGGCGAACGTGCTACGTGCTATGATCTTACTTTATAATTTTAAAATGTATTTAGTCACTGCAGGCCGGTCCTACATACAGAAACTTTTCTAGATAAATTACCTCGGTACATTTTAACCTGAAACTACAGTACGTGAGAACTCTGCTAGGCCATTGCAACTGGCAATGAAATTTATGGTTGTAATATTTATTTTCATCTTTTTAGAATGTAGTCATGAACAATGGAGGATTTTACAATTTTTTTTGCTTTTTGCAGGGGAACTATCCAGAATGTACATACTGTACAGTGCTCTGAAAAAGTATTTGCCCACATCCTGATTTCTTCTGTTTTCTCATAGTAAACAGTTTTAGATCTTCAAACGAAATACAACATAAAACAAAGGCAACCTGAGTAAACACACAATACAGTTTCTATTTTATTTTTTATTTTTTTTACACCTATCATGTGAAAAACTAATCGCCCACTTAAACTTAAAATCAGGTTGTGCCACCTTTAGCAGCAATAACTGTAACCAAACTCTCCTGATAACTGGAGATCAGTCTTTCACTTATTTCTAGGACTAGGACTTACTCCTGTGCTTTGGATCATTGTCTTGCTGCAGAATCCAGTACAGGCTTTGCGGTAATAAGGCCTGGTTGTGTGTAGTCCATGATCACCCCATGAATGCAGTTTCATAGATTTGGGGAATTAGTAACTACGGGGGCAAATACATTTTCACACAGGTCCAGTTGGTATTGGATAACTTTTTACTTCAGTATCATTTAAAAACTGTATTTTTTTTTACTCAGGTTGCCTTTGTTTTATCTTACATTTTGTTATAATTTCTGAAACAATTGAGTATGAAATAAACACAAAAACAGAAGAAATCAGGATGGGTAAATACTTTTTCACAGCACTGTATCATCTTTGTGATAATAATTTGTCATGCTCTAAATGGTTAAATGTGCAGATCAGCTTGATGCCTTATATTCAAGTCTGACTTTTTTGTCTTCCGAGGAGCTGAGCCTTAGTCAGGCTTTGTCGTAGCCTATTCACAACCACGAATATCTCCTCTTACTGCATAGCACTACCAGTCTGGCAGAGTGTGGGCTAACATGCCATTATCTGAAGCATGTGAAGCCAGCCACCTTTTTTAGAGCTGTCACCCACGTAATGACATATATGGCAGTAGCATCTCTGGGAATCAGCCAGTTAGAACTCAGTAGTGTAGCTTTTGGGAACTGAACTTTAGCAGATGGAGTTACCCAAAAACTGCTTCATAAAATTCAGGTAAGAGGGCCATTAGATGACATTTTAAGTCACTTTGACCTGTTAAATATTGTTACTATTATGCAAACTTGATATACAGTTACACTGTAAACATTAAACATTTACTGTCAAATTTACAGTAAGTTGCAGTAAAGTACTTTAAAATTATACATATTATTCATATATTACATTATATTTAAGATAATACAGAATATTTGTACAATTTTATATTGCTTAATATAAGACAATTCAGAATAATTCATGTTATTTGTACAGTATATTGCTGTATTTCTCCAGTGATATACTGTAAATTTTGCAAGTAATAAATTCTTTTTTACCATTCTGACCCCTGCCAAAAATGTTAAGTATCCCACCATGCACTGCATTTTCTGATATTTTACTGTAAACCAATGCATTGCTCTAATTGCCAAATCATTTACAATCCGATCCTGTAAAATAATAAAACAGTATTTTGCTGTAAAATAAATACTGTAAATTTACAGCTATTTTTTTTTTTTTTTACAGCTATATACAGCTATATATCTGTAACCTTCACTAGAAATTAACAACATAGTTATGTTTAAAGGAGCACTTGGACAAAAGGCGAAAGTAGAACATCTAAATTCTGCCACCTTTTTGAGTCTGATAACCTTACATAATTTGTTGTGTAGCATGAAGAAACTACTTCAGCAGCTGTTAGCATTCATAAGTCAGAAAATTCCCACTATGTTCTGTGGTTGTGCCATGCATGCTAATTTTGTTAGGCAACTCATTTAGACACACACACATTGAACTTCCATCTCCTCTTGTTTTTCCTACCATTAATAACATAACAGCCAGAGAAAGGACCACAAAGCAATTTGCATTAACTTTGCATCGAGGGATATTATATAAAAACATTACTAAATAAATGTCATCCAAGTTATATTGTTCTTTTCAAAATGTGAAGTCAGTTATCAGTGAGTGGACTGTTGGGCTATTAAACGCAATTTCTGATTTTGTTACAGCTTTTAGTGGTGCAGTGCTCTGGGTAAATGTGGGTGGAATAACAGGCTTGCTGTGGAACTCTGGTCCTGTGTGTATATTCTTTCTTCACAATTTGATCACCGGACGTGGGCATAGTTAAAATCGCAGCGCGAGAAAAGTGACCAGCACAAAAGTGTTAGGAACTAATGAAGCTCAAGGAAAAAAAGATTCTAGAGACATTTCAGGTGCTAGAATAAAGCTTCTTCTCTCTCCTACAACACAGAACCCACATTACATTTGCCTAAGCATACTGAACAAAAGAAATATTGCTATATGTAAACATTTGAGATTTTCATTGAGATTTTCTCATTAAAGATGATAAGATAGAGATAAGGTACTAGAGCAACACTGGCAAGCACATACACTCACAAGCTACATGAACATCCTTGACATGGATCCACACACATACACAAACACACCTGTGTGCACACAGCACTAAAAAAAAGCCAATTAGCACTTCAGTCTTGCAGCTGAGGATTAGCCAATCAGGACATTAGATATGGAGAGTGCATCATACAGATCAGTCACTATCACTTTGCATCACTGTTACCCTGCTACGATGTGTAATTTAGTTTAAGGCTGCCTGAAATGTGCCTGGCAAGCAAACTGAAGCGTGAAAAGCCAAGGTGATGAGATTAAGGTTGAGGTCTGGATTTCCATGGCTTTAGATGATAAAATGTTGAAGTGTTGCTTTATACTGCATTGTTTTCATGCACAGAACGGCAGAAAAATGATGAAGATGGTTAAAGATGGTTAGAATTTATTTGACACCCTTATAAGTCATTCCTAAATACTGCATTTAAAAAAATAAATAAAGAAATGCATGAGGATTCATGACTATTAAAGGTTTAAAGGTTTTTAATCCCTGTCCTGTAATTTATTGTTTTGTCTTCACTAACATAACATTCTTGAGGCTTTGAGAAATCTTCTATGAAGTACCCCATCTTACCCTTTTAGAAGTATTAATGTATTGTACATGAATGCGTCTACTTCATATAGAAAATGGAAATGAAGTTGTTGTACAACCGATGTTGTGAAGCTCCACTGGGCCTTCATAATCACTAACTTTCATTATCATTGCTTAAACCATTTATAAAGCAATACTGGAGGGATTATGAAAGGGGCTTTCTTGGGGCTTTATGTATTGTCTTTATTATGGTTATGAATAGAGAGTTGAATCCTTATCTTGGAGGATATTAGTTTGTTCTTACTAATAACACTGTCACGGTCTTCTAAAAATGGGTGAAATTCGAGAAGCTATTCATTAATGCTTCATAACAGTGTTATAAATGTAAAATTGATTACCAAATCTCCTTCTTCTTCTCCTTACCTTGTCTCCTTCTGCCAACTTCTAAAATGAAATATCCACCCTCTGACATGCATATTAATCTTTATAATGCCTATGTGATCTTCAGTGGTGTCCAAGATTTATTTTGTAATGAAATTCAGAGTTGACTTTTTTTCTTTAAAAAATGTTTTCCTATATTACCCAGAATGCCATTTGACTACCTATTGACAGTGGTGCCAGTAAGATTTAGTCTTTGCTTGATCTCTGCCTAAAGAGAATGATGCAGGAGTGCTTTAAACCATTAATTTGCCCTGTTGTCTCACCTTCTTAACTATATACTCATGTTCAAACCGATCAGCTTCCAAAGCTTCACCCTTTTATTCTAATAAAACCATCAACACTGCAATGCTTGTCAATTTGTAGATGACCTTCATCTGCAGTTATTCCTTATCTTTGAGATGGCTTAATTTTTTTCTCCTATTTAATGTCACTGTAAGTGCGCTAACAATAATAATGTGCCCCTGTGACCAGTACAGCATACATCCACTAACTTCTCACTGAAATAACAACAATACAGTGCCAACAGTATAAATTTCAATATAAACATATTCAGTGTGTTTCAGGGTGGACTTTCTGTTAAATACACCCAGCTGTGAAAACAGTACAGTGGAATGGTGCTGTCATGTAACAGGATTGGAGATGGATGCAAGTGCAGTTAAAGCTTTTAATGAAGAGATGCAGGCAAACAAATCCAAATCGTAGGGCAAAATCGTGGTAAAAAACAGGCAAAAGGTCACGTGATCGGCAAACAGGGTAGACAGGGCAAAAAAAAATCATAAACGAGAACGAGAACTGGATCAAAAACCATGAAACAAAGGACAGAATGGCTCAGTAGAGTACTGGTGTCAAAACACAGAAACAATACTTCGCTCAGAACAAAGACACACATGGGTTTAAATATGCAAACTAATCTTAGGGGATAACACAAAACAGCTGAGACAATAGGAAAGGACCAATAACATAACAGGGGTGGAGACAGGACAGAAACCAAAACAAAACACATGTGTAACAGTAAACACAGTCAGTGCAAACCCGTAAGTCGTGTCGTGCTTCAGGCAATTCATATGCGCTGAATCCACCAACACTTATTTATACTTTATTAGTGCAGATAGATAACCAGCACTCCAGCTGGAGAATATCTAATTTGATTGCACATATATGAAGTACATAAATGTTCT
Source organism: Stegophilus panzeri (assembly GCA_024331685.1). Classification (NCBI taxonomy): domain Eukaryota; kingdom Metazoa; phylum Chordata; class Actinopteri; order Siluriformes; family Trichomycteridae; genus Stegophilus; species Stegophilus panzeri. The sequence continues at coordinate 11,488,677 of JANDJT010000071.1, read as the reverse complement.
TACTAAGAAGTACAGCGTCAGGTATATACTTCAGAGATTTCTTCAAGCTTCATGAATGTGCTTTTAATCACAAGACCTTACAGAGACTAAGACCTTATAAAGTGCAGTAATTAAAGTACACAACACCCTTGCTACAGCCTTGTGCATTCTACCCATAATTAAAATTAAAGGCTTCTAATCTAACATACTACATAAAATTTTAATGTAACCTTAAATCTTTTACATATGCCTTTTATAAATCCTCTGGCATACTGCTTTATAAAAGATAAATGTGTTATGAAAGCACAAAACATGGTTTCTACAACTTAACTTATTTAAGCCCATATGTGAGCTGAATTGATGATTTTAATGCTTTTAAATTACATTGGAAATCTAATTTGCAGTTATAACTGTTGAAGCACTAATGTATACCTCCTACAGCTTAATTTATTTAAGGAGGCCATATGTCAAGTAAATGAAGGGGAATGTAGTGGAAACTTCATAGATAATGTCTCAAAGCTTTGTGGAAGTGCTGTTAGCAAAGAAAAAACTTGCAGTATAAGAATAAAATATGTACAATATTAGTGTTGAACAGTAGTATAATAAAAATTCTTGTAAAGACAAAGTGATACTCCATAAAGCTTCTGAAATCACCCCAAAAGTTTTTGGCATTAGCCTTTAATGAATGATCTTGCACTGGTTTATGAAAGATATATGCAATGCTTATAAATATGTTATGAAATCCCAAAGCCCAGTGTAGGTGTCCTTCAAAAAAGGGTTACAAAAAATATATAGTTTATGAAAGAGTGGGAAAAGAGGCATTATTTATTCAGGGTCATTGAATTTTGTCATTTAGAACTTTTGCAGACAGACTGTTCATTGGGAAAAGTGCCACTGAAGGAGCCGTAAAAAGTGTGAAAGCACAAATTGAAAGTGATTGAAACATCAACATATTGCATTATTCAGTGTCATGAAAAGGAGCTACAGAGGCAGCTATAGAGAACGAGAAAGGGCTACAGCATGCTGTCTTCAGCAGGCACTGAGGAGGAGAAAGACCCATGATGCAACCTAAAGCGCTCCATTTCAGGCACTGCTGCCAGAGAGATCAGACAAAAACGAAATCCTCCATCTGGAAAACAACCTGAGAGTGACAACTGCAGCAAATCTTGTAGGCTATGCAGGCTGACATGCTCGAAAAGATATACTGTGCTCTCCTCAGGCCTTTTGTGGGAACTGAATGTAAACAGCAGTATGCGTGTTGCTCATGAGTAATAGCATGACACATTCCTCCGTATAGCATAGCACCAACCTCCAGTGTAATCAGTGCTGACCTGTTCTTCAAAATATTTACTTTCATCCGGTTTATGAAAGTCTTTCACACACTGCAGACCACTCACCCATGCATGCACACCTTAGCCTGAAAAAAGGCAGAGTGATTTAATACAGAGATAGCAGGACAGGACTGACTGCTTCTTAAATGACTGTTCCTTTGATTGATGTCTCTTTCCCATCAAAAGACCCTCAAGGTCAGAATGTGCTGTCTGACTGCCAGTGACCAGAGAGCGATGAGCAAAAAGCAGAATGAACAAGCCTCCAAAGCCCTGATGAGGTTGCTGACTGAAGCAACAGCCTCTTTTAGCTGCCACAGCATTTGCACTTTTTCCTGTATATCCCACATATTGCATTGTCATGCATCATCCTAGGAGAGGAACTCAAAATATTATCCTCCATCCATCCTTTTTTTATTATTATTACTGCTTATCTTGCAGAGGGTCACAGGGAAGTCTGGAGCCTGTCTGAGGAAACTTGGGGTACAAGGTGGGGGACACCCTGGGCAGGGGCCCAACCCATCACAGGGTACAATCACACACATTTACACACCCATTCACACGCATGCGGGAGGAAACCAGAGTACCCAGAGAAAACCTCTGAACCACTGGGAGAGGCGGGATTCAAACTCCCAACCCTGTGGGTGTGAAGCGTTGTGCTAACCACTAAGCCACCATGTTTTGTGATTACAAAAATATGTACTAAAGTAAAAAAGATGTACCCTTGATGGTACCATACCAGCAACAAGGAAAAGTACAGTTTGGTACCTTTATTTCTTAGAGTGCAATAATCAAAATTGGGAGTTCTCATCTCTTTCATGTAAAGTGATAGTAAAGTCGATACATAAAGTTGATGGAGTACATTTGGTGCTTCTGGGTGCTCAAAATGAGAATTTTATAAGCACTCCAAAATCCTGTATGCATGTAATTCTACTTCATATTCCCAAGGGCTAATTTTTGGGACAGGTATTGCCCATAAGCCATTATTCTGACAGTAAAATTCCATCTCATTTGTAGTGAGTTTAGTCCTCAAAATGACATAATCAGTGTCTGGTGAACTGCCCTCAAGTGTTCTCAGTCATTCAGCAGATAACTGTCAGGACTGTTTGCTTTCCAATATTTTCCTGGCAGAATGAATTCCATTCTTACCATCTTTATGCTTAAGGTGAAAGTCTGAAAAAGTGACTTTTTTTTTGCAAATGCCTCTGGGTGATCCAAATGAGGCACAATTTTCTGCTGGATTCAGTCATAAAGTAAATAACCTGCTTTACATACAGTAGAAGGTATATTTTTTTATATTTCTCTGAGTAAACACATTTCACACAACCATCCTGGTTGTAGCATGGATTTATGAGCTCATTAACAATGCAATATATATATATTATAAATATATATATATTCTAGCTAATGTTGTCCTGGCTTGTTTTGAAACAGGCTAATTTATACAGCCTTCTGTTAAAGCATGAACAGTCATTTGTTTTCTTAATAGCAGGTTTGTCAAAAAGGCATGTCTTTGGGAATATCCATGCCGATTGCCTGCTGAGAAGAGCATGATTGCTTTTCTAATCATGACTAATCAGATCCCCTAGTGCAATCTCTAGGGCACACCCAGTCAGAAACACACAGTGAAAAGAAAACTTTCAAGCCAACAGCAAAGCTGTAGAGATCGAGTGGGTCAATTGTACAGGAGATCGTTTTTAACACAGCATTGCTTATTAGAATGTCACTGAAGTCAAGTAAAGGGCTGGTATACCTGTACAACAGACAAGACAAACAAAAAACAAAGTCCTCCTTATTCTCATTTAAAAACATAGCAGGCCCAGAGGTTGAGAGCTCAGTGCCTGGGGTCAGGCATTGCTGGCTAGCCTGCTTGCTATCATGCTTTTGACGGAGGACTGAGAGATGAATTGGGGGAGGAAGGGGAGAGTAGAGGACTGAGGCAGCTGAAAAAACAAGACCCAGGAGACTGCTTGTCCAGGGCTAACCAACACAACAGCTGGGATAATATGAGTCTGTCTGTGCTCAGGAGACACAAGCAATGTGCACATCTGTGGAAGGAAAATAGCACATCCAGACCTGCGGAAAACAAGACAGTTGTGCCCCCAGAGTTCAATTTAAGGTGTAATTGGGAGAGAAGCAAACAGAACTAGTTTCCGCCTTTCTGTTCTCTATTACTTTAGAAGGCCAGCAACAAGGTGTGAAAGAGCTTCAGTCAAATGGTTTAATGAGAGGTCTTACAAAATATGAAATGAGTCAACAAAAGACATTTTAAAATACTTCAAAAAGATAAAGTAGAACTAACACTTATTAACTTTTGTTCTTTGTTAGCAGCTATTACAGTATTGCTTTAAGGATGCATAAAGAATACCTCTAAAACCATTACTGTTTACAGTTGTATTCTCCAATGTTGTGGTCAGAAGGTGTTTAGTAATTTTCTGAACCAGCTGTAATATAAAAAAATCACAAGTTTATATTAATGGTAAATGATCTGCACTTATATAGTGCTTTTTTTTAACCTTAGCAGTTCCAAAGCGCTTTACACTGGTTCTCATTCACCCATTCACATACACCAATTGTAGCAGAGCTGCCACGTTAAATGCTAACTTGCCATCAGGAGCAACCTGGGGTTCAGTGTCTTGCCCAAGTGGGCCAGGAATCGAACCGCTAACCCTGCTATTAGAAGACAACCCGCTGTACCACCTGAGCCACAGCTACCCAAAATATGCACTCATTCTAATAAGTTAAAATACATTAATGCAATACCTTACATTAGTATGTAACAGCTAAATCCCCACTACTTGTCGTGGGCGCTCCACAATAATCTAATAGTCTAATAATAAATGGAACAAAATATATGTTGCTCTTTAACAAAGAAAAATATATACTAATTTATATTTTTGTAAGGAGATGCTTATTTAATGATTATGCAAGGGTTCTACAGTGTTAGTGCTTTGTAACAATCTGTACGTTTCCTGCCACAGAAAAGTCTTCAGGACAGGGTGTTTGCAGTTTCTCTCAAACACGACAAGAGGCTCATGAGGGAACAACTGGTTACAGCTGCTATAACACAAGCGAACTAACTTGTCTCCTGGATGTTCCACAACATTAAATGTAACTATATATCGATAAAAACAAGTCATTCATTAATAAATACACTTATTAATGTGTAACACCATTTACACAATTTGCAGACGCGCTCATGCAGTGCAACTTACAGAAGTGTTTTATAGTCTTCATGAAAAACATCGCCTCATGCTAGTGCAAATACATGAGGGTCTAAGAAAACTACACCAATCAGCCATAACATTAAAACCACCTGTCTAATAATGTGTAGGTCCCCCTTGTGCTGCTAAAACAGCTCTGACCTGTTGAGGCATGGACTCCACAAGACCTCTGAAGGTGTGCTGTGGTATCTGGCACCAAGACACACTCACACACCAGTGGTAGCAGAGCTATGCAAGGCACTAACTTGCCATCGGGAACAAATTGGGGTTCAGTGTCTTGCCCAAAGACACTTCGGCATGTGGAGTCATGTGGGCCAGGAATTGAACCGCCAACCCTACGATTAGTGAACAACCCGCTGTACCACCTGAGCCACAGCTGCCCTAGGTGCCACTGTAACAAGGTAATCAATGTTATTCACTTCACCTGTCAGTGATTTTAATGCTATGGCTGATCATTGTATAAAGCTAAAACCCTACTGGTATTTTAACAGAATTGATATTGTTGACTATTCTGTATATTCAAAAATCTTCAATTCCCAGCGTTTCTAAAAATGGATATATTTTGTTTTTGAATGAAACTATTCATTCAATGAAAGCAAATATGTGGAAGTCCTTTTATAGGAAAGCTGAACACCCAGACACAGATTGACTACTCAGCCTACAAATGCTTTTGTTGGGAATTGTTTTGGCTAGACAAAATGGCAGCACTCCCACAATGCAGTAATGCACAAAGCAAACCACTATTCAACTGTATTTGTCCAGTGTCTGTGTCTCAGATTGCACTGTCCTTGAGACCACCTACTGATTCACTGAACCTGCCAATAGATGACTTTTCTCTTTTGTTTATTTTCTCTCACCACAGGTCTAGAGTCCTCTGGAGTCAGGTTGCGGGTGTTTGGAGCACCTTCCCAGAAGGCCTGAAAGCAGACCTGGGTGGAGAGTCTCCAAAACCAATACAGAGATGGAAATGATGTTGACATTCTTCCATGTAAAGGGCTTTTCTTTCATACAAAATTATGGAAATAGCAGGAACCGGGGCTGATTGCACTGTTTAGACACTCAGTTGAGACATAGTACAACATTTTAGTCAAATGTTTGAGTGCTCCTCTGCGATTAACTGAAGTTGTTACTGTGATTGATGGGGCGAACTTTACAGAGACCATCCACATATAAAATAGAGAATGTCTTGTGCAATGTGCAACTCTTTTTTATATATACCTAATAACATCTGTGTGTACTCAGGAAGAAGAAAGAGATTCTCCAAACACTCTGTGTACCACTTTTGTCTTCATGTTCTAACTTCATCATTCTGGCTTGCATTTGGGTTTTATTACCCTTACATTAGTACTGCCATTTCCCACGTTCGTGGACGTCTAGATGAAATGAGTTTGTATCTTACCATGCAGGAAAGCACAGATCATTCTGACACTTTATGAAGGCTTATCGAAATGATTGTGGGCTGTTCTTGCCTGGCACTAGGCAAAGGTTATAATGCACATGGCTCAGTGGTGTTATTCTTCACTTACTTTCAGAGTGCAGCATGCAGGCAGGCTTTCATATTAAGGTTGTGGTGTCTTTGACATTACAAACGCCTGCAAAAATGTATTTATACAGTTATCTATTGTATGAAAGGTTTTTCTTTTATAAAGCAGGCAATTTAATTCTCACTTGTGTTTCATTTAGACAACAATGTTGTTACAAATGTTTCTCCTTAGGAGAAAAAAATAGTCATGAGAGTTTTCTGAAAGCAGGATTATAATACAGTTTCCTGAGCACAAGGTAAATGCTTTACCTCTGTGCCACCTAAGAAATTTTTAATTGACATGTAAAAAAAAAACCAAAAACAAAAAAAAACCTGTTAGAAAACTGTCGATCTCTGGTTAATTACTTTAGTCATGTTTTTTTTTGTGTGTGTTGGCAGAGGAGCTAAACAGTAAAAACAAGTTAAAATGATATTTGATTAAAACAGAATTGAAAAGTTTGATTTTAAAAAATGTATTCTTAACATAATAATATATCATTACTGAATTAAAATCTGCTCACACAGAAACATAAATAATTTAATGTGGACAATAAATAACTGAGTGTCTACCACACACAAATACTTTTTATGCCCATATTACTACTGTCTACAACCAAAATAGAAATAATATTTCTATATTTTTTCCTATGGGGTGTCAGCATTTGACTTTTGGAGTATGTAAATAGAAAATAATATAAAAAATAAAATAAAATAAAGCAAGCTTGACAAAATTGGACATTGCTGGTCTTTTCCCATTCTTCAACTGCTGATCGGATCGTCTGTGCCCATGGAGCCTCAGATTCCTTTTCTTGACTGACAGGAGTGTGATCTTCTGCTTTTGTATCTCCTTCAGCTCCAGGCTTGATGTGTTGTGCATTCTGAGATGCTTTTCTGCTCACTATGCTTGTAAGGAGTGGTGATTTGAGTTTCCCTTACTATTAGGTCAAAGGAATCTGGTCATTCTACTCTGATCTCTTTCATCAACAAAGTGTTTCCATCTGCAGAACTGCTGCTTACTTGATGTTCGTTGTTTTTCGCCACATTCTGTGTAAACTCTAGCAACCCATTAGCATGGCATACCTGAATACAAGGAAAAAACATTTGCAAACATATTACATGTGTTGACTGCTGACTGATAATGTCATCCTTTAGCAGGCGTGTATAAGCTAATAAGAACCCGCAGCTTGTGTTTGTCTTAAGGCAATTCAGGCAGTGTTAGAAGCTGACAAATAAAGAATGCAGAAATCAAAAGAGCTTTGTAGGGAAGAATATTACAAGACCTCACACAATCCAATTGTATGCACTGTTTGGAAGGCTGGTGCCCCTAATGGCTCTCAGCTGTCAATCATTCCCTCACCAACCAAATATAATTTCCCAAAAATACAATATATAATCCACGGAGAATACACTGAATATTCAGGCACAAAACAAACAGCTTTGGCCAGAGAACTGAGGAGGTTTGGGTTGTGTGTTTTATTCATCTGTGTTCCTGGGAAGTCAGGATTAGTATGAATGGGTTATCTGAAGGCAACTCTTGGTTATCAGGAGGGACTGGCACCATTTAAACAGTAGTCCAGTAGGTCATTCAAGGGGAAACAGGGAAACACATTTATCACAGAAAACCTACCCCCTATTATCTTCTAAATCCACTTCTTAAAACATACCAACACAATACTGAAGCTCTGAGAATAACTTATAACAAAAAAAGCATTTGGGGATTTTTAATCATATTGTTGTCATACTGATGTAAATACCAAAGCAAATTAGCTTTAACATCTTCTGACATATAATTGGAATGAATACAATAAAAGCAGTAATTTCTTGTCAATGTGCCTTGACAGGATTGAAAATGATTGAATTGACACCACTTTATTTTAATAATTATCCTTAAATTGATGAGCAATTTTTAAAATGAAAAACACAAGAAAATTATTTATGTTATACATTTGTAAAGAGCTACAGTATGTAATACCAAGTTAGCACTTAAACAGAATATTTAATATTAGACTAGCAACATGTCTGTGTTGGCTACCACTCGGTTTTGGTCATAGCCTTTTGTTGTAGGCCTTTCCCCTTACATAAGTGCAGACCATTTAGTCATGTCATAACCTTTTACAATCGAATTTCAATAGTTTTATTTGTTTAGTTATTAATCCATATGTCCAGAGGCATTACTTTGTTTTAAAAAGAATGCTGATTGACCAAAAATAAATGTGTGAATAATGACAAGTCTGAAGTAGTTTAAAAAATGTTTATATCAATCACATCTCCCCTATCTCACCTACATACTGGAAACCGTTAGATGAGAAAAGAAACTAAACCAAAGGGCATGAACTCACTGGCTGAATACATTTGCTATTATAACAACAGCAACAGCTAGTATAAAGTCTCACTTAATAGTCACATATGTCACAATATCCTGATTTAATTTTTTATAAACAAATAAATGATCTCTGTCACACGTTAAGTGATAATTAAGTGTTTTTAGAGATCATTTGGGTCAGTTTGCCACAAGCTTTTCTAAAAGATTTTTAATGGACTACACTTGACTACTACTGGGCACAACCCAGGCATCCCCATAGTAAGTTATGTCTATGCTGATGTCTGCCTAAATTACAAAAATAACAATTGAAGAATTTATTCCCACACTGTGAAATGCCTCACATAAACATTAACTATAAATCAATTATCACATCGAATAAATACAATCAAAAGTTTTGATGCTGTCCAGGAACTGGGAACTCTAAATAAGAAAAATTCATTTGAGTTACAAACCAACTCCTAATTCCCCACTCAGACAGCCTGGGTTTCTCAGGAATTCTGACTTCTCTAAGTAGGAATTCTGTCGCATCACTTTAACATTGTAGTGCCCCTGATGAGGTTCTTGGGATAGGCTCTAGGTCCACTATAGCTCTAAACATGGTAAAGCAGTTACACAAGGTGCATAAATTAATGCTTAATGCAAGAGGATAGTTGATAAGTGAAAAAATCTTTGCTTTTGTTTCTTTGTTTTCTTATTTCTTTATGGTGTAGTTATTAACAGTGAGTTACACTACAGCTACTTTTTTAAAATAAATGAAGCACTAACAAACAATTCTTCTTGGTCATTTTAATAGCTTTTTAAGAGCTTTTTATGTACACACAGAAGCCAGACAATCTCTCGGTTGCTGTAAGCATCTATCATCCTCCTCAGCTGTGTGAATGCTCTGAGGTGGGAAGTGTAAAGTAGGATGTTATGTACAGTGCTGTGAAAAAGTATTTGCCCCATCCTGATTTCTACTGTTTTGTGTATATCTCATACTAAATAGTTTTAGATCTTCAAATGAAATACAACATAAAACAAAGGCCACCTGAATAAACACACAATACAGTTTCTATTTATTTATTTATTTTTATTGAAGAAAAAGAAAAAGTTATCCAACACCTATCACCAATGTGAAAAACTAATTGCCCCCCTTAAACTTAAAATCTGGTTGTGCCACTTTTAGCAGCAATGACTGAAACCAAACACGTCCAATAAGTGGAGATCAGTCTTTCACTTAATTCTAAGACTAGGATTTATTCCTATGCTTTGAAGCATTGTCTTACTGCACAATCCTGTACAGGATTGGCAGTAATCAGGCTTGGTTGTGTCTAGTCCAGCTGAACCCCATTATGGATGCAGTTTCATGGATTTGAGGAATTAGTAACTATGGGGGCAAATAAATTTTCACACAGGCCCAGTTGGTACTGTATAACTTTTTTGTTTCAATAAATAACATTATCATTTAAAAACTGTATTTTGTGTTTATTCAGGTGGCCTTTGTTTTTCCTCCGGGTACTCCAGTTTCCTCCCCCAGTCCAAAGACATGCATGGTAGGCTGATTGGTATGTCCAAAGTGTCCATAGTGTAT
>JANDJT010000071.1:11444069-11477961 GCA_024331685.1 Stegophilus panzeri | reverse complement strand
TTGGGGTTCAGTGTCTTGCCCAAGGACACTTTGGCATGTGGAGTCATGTGGGCCGGGAATCGAACCTCCAACCCTACTATTAGTGGACAACCCGCTCTACCACCTGAGCCACAGCCGCCCCAGGTTCCCCGTGACCCTGTGGGATAAGCGGTATAGAAAATGGATGGATGGATGTGTAATAATTACTTCTATAAAGGCCCCTGAAAATGGTCACTGAATGAGCAAAAAAATGTGCAACATGGTTTTATTTGTAATTTTAATCATTACTGAATAAAAACGATTTATCATATATTACTACACCCCAGCTATGGCGCTAAACCCTGCACTGTAATGTACAGAGCACAGTGAGCTCAATGACCTACCAGAACCCATTGAACTGTAGCCTTTTTTTAACAAATATATTTCTATAATTAAAATATCAATTAAAAATTAATCCAAATACATCCACACTCAGAGCTGGTAGGGTATTCAATTTCATAATAATGTTCATCTAAACAGACTTGCACACATTTCCTGCTCAGAGAAGAAAATTTGTTAAAGTCTATGTTGCTATCCAAGGTCGCAACTCAACACCTGCCATCTGAGTGTTGGTAACACAACTGTGTATTATATTCGCACATGCCTCAGCAAATCCTTCCAAGACTATTACAGTGAAGAGTCAACCAAACTAGGGTGGGAAGCAGAGAGAACAGAAGAGAAAAGAAAAGAATCTGAGATCAATAGGCTTGTGTTTGTAGCTCTTAAAAGGGAAAGTGTTCGCTCATGGCTTTTAACATACTCCTAAAAGTAATATCCATCATTTTATAATGGTGTCATTTAAATAGATGTCTTGCAGATCTTGGCCGGTGGTCAAGCATCTATGAACTGTCTATTTAAAATCTTGATAACACATTTAACTAATTACATTTTATATTGATAGCATTTAAGCTATATATACTTTAAATAAAGGCCTGAACAACTTCCCTAAGGAATGCCAACAGCTCTGTATTACCACAGTACAGAACAGAAAGAGGAAATAGAAACTGTCATTATGTCTTCACATGGGAAAAGACATTGCTGTATCTGTGTTCCGCTGTGTCCATTGACCACTGTAAGTCACCTTCATGTGTCTCATTTCAATACAACCCTGAGTGCAATTCTGCTGTGTTGCATATTTTTAATCATTAGTGCTAATCAGAATTTGCATACTATCTTGTATGTGTCATTAGTGTGTCAGCATAGGTCATAGTAAAACACCTGTACTCTACAGTGAAGAAGATTAAAATTCTGACACCTGGTCACTGATACCTATAACACTGGGCAAAATGAGTGCATTTATTCAAACCCCCTAAGTGACTTGATGAAAAAAAACCCAGTAAGGTTTAAGGGTCATACTCAAAGGTCCAAAGGTGGCTTCTGATTTGACCTGAAATTTGAACTCATTACTCTCAGGTCATGAGAACAGAGTCCTAATCACTCAACAGCCACTGGTCGAAATTAAGGGCAGTGTAACATACTGGACTCAGGAAGCTATTAAAGATCCATGTGCAGGAAGGCACATGGATCCAAAATGGTATAGCAGGCAAGGGTCAATACCAAACAGACATAAAACACCATAACCACAAGGTTGATCTAAAAACTAGTCAGGTACACAGGCAATGTGTCTAAACTGAAGAAAAAAACTACAAGGCTCAGAATTTACACTATGAGACTGGCAAGACTTCGCAATGACATGCTGAAAACAGTCATTTTATATACTGTGAAATGAAGAAGTTAACACTAAACTGAGGTCAGTTATTAAATTATTCCACTAAGGACATAATGGAAAAATTCCACTAGTCATGGTGTTTTCAACACAGGTACACAACTCTTTGGATGAGCTACTGCAATATTCAAAGGGATTTTCACATGGCTATCCATAGGCACATTCTTTAAACAGTGGGGTCAGTGCATTTTCTACTTTTTTCTAAAATCCTAGAAATCAGGGCAACGAGGCATCTCTACATTCCTGTCAATCACGTGACAATTCAAAAAGTTCAGCACTCAGATGTTCTTAATGAGCTCCCATGACAATGTTGTAGTGGAACAAAAACAAACCAACAAGAAGGACAGGATAGAGATATCATGTTGGAGACCAAATTGAATTTGAGAGGGCTAACAGCAGGTGTGGCAGTGCCTGAGGTGTTCATTGTATTCGTTTAACAGGTCCATGAGAAGACCAGGCTGAAGAAGTGGACCATCTGTAAGATATCCATGGGGTCAGAGCAGCTGGCAGAACTATGGGTGCTTCTGTGAGAGGATGGACTAAGTCCAAGACACTTGAGGGACAATCAAGATGAAGTGGGAAGAATTATTTGAATCAAGGAAAGTCTGTGACCAACATAACATTTCTAAAACCTCTAAAATGCCAAGTTCTTGCACTTATTTTATTTTTAAAAAAATTAATCTTATCTCATATCTCATGGAAAATTTATAGTAGATGTTACAAGGCACAAACTTGTTACCAGTGGGGTCATCCAATTAATTGCATTACATTATTATCATTATTAATATCACATAGGTACATGTAAAACTGTTTTTCTTTATTTCTTTATTGGGTTGCTAATTCTAGCTTAATTGTTTATCGTTTTTTAAAGGTGACTAGACTCTTATATTGATAATCAATATCAATAATTCATTCAGCTTCATTAAACACATTAGGTTCAGACTCACTGTGTATCCAGAGCCTATCGTGGGAACAATGGGCATGAGATGGGAATGCGCACACTCACATTTACACACATATTAATACCAAGGAGTGTTTTGGAATAGCCAGCACATTCAATGACATGAGGTGTGAGGAAACCAGAGAACTGGGGCAAACCTACATGGACACAGGGATAATATGCAAAACATAGACAGTAACCTGACAGGATAGAATCAGGGACCCTGGAGGTGTCAGGTAGCAACACTATCCACTGACCCACCATTCCAACCTAAATCAGCATTAATGTCCATCAGTATCCGACTACAATGAATAGTTATGCTTATATCCTTTTGGAATCTTGGACCTAATATTAATAACATGTTGATTTTGCCACTATGAGAAGTTATTCTAAACCACCATTTTGTCTCATACAAACTGCCAGTGTTATTTGGTTCGCACCCAATTAAAGGAATTGTCAGATAATTATCTCAATTACTAAATATAACATCACTAAGAAACTAAGAGTATAACAAACATGGAAGCATATTGAATTGCATAGAATAATAATAGAATAATATTTTTATTTAATCATGCCTTGAAAGCTGCACAGTATACTTGAACAAAGTTGTAAAAGACAGCCATAATAATCCCAAGTATTTGTTTAAATCATACTCCAAGGTATAAAGCAAGTCACCATACTCACCAGGAATCATGCAGTCACAGAACCACAGATCAGTCTTTGTCCATAGACTCAAGACTTGATAAATAGGCTGCCTAAGCATAGAAACAGCCTAAATGATATTACAATCATACAGTATGTCAAGGACTGTGACTAACAATCATGGTGTCATGATTGACATTTGAAACTCTTATCAGTCATGTTTCTAGAACATCCATATTCTGTCTTTGGAATATAGCCAACATAAGGAACATGCTTTCTCTAAATGATGCATGCACTGATAACCTTTAGATTAAATTAATGAAATTCACTACCAGGTGGAAATCCAGGCATGTCCATCACACGTGCCAGGGATCCTCCAAAAACTAGAAAGGTCCATCTGATCTAATCTATGCTCTTATTTTTTCAAGTATCAAATTTGTTTTTGCCATACAAAGCTCTAAATGGTTTAGACCCCTGCATGCATGTAGTCTCCTTTAATCTAATTTGCCTCAAAATATGAGTCTCTTATCATTGTAAATCATAATAAACACTACAGTATTGCATAGCTCTTTTTCCTGGTACACTAGTACATGACAAAATTAATATGAGCCACACTCTCTCAGTCTAAGTATACACTATAGACCTACCTGTTCAGACAAGCGTATACTGTAGTTGTTCTCCCACTGTCAGAGTGGTAGAAGTGGTAGACCACGGGTAAAGTGAATTTTGCTGAATCACCACTGTGGTTGTCGTTGCTTGGTAACCATATTCAATCCAGTTCAGTTTTAGATATATTGCTTAACTTTTAACAATAGACATTGTCACAAAGCAGCTTTACAAAAAATGGATGTAGCGTTAGATCTGTAATGAGCAAGAGGTAACAGTGACACAGAGAAAACTTTCTGAGATGACATGAGGAAGAAACCTGGAGAGGAACCAGAATAAAAAATGAACCCATCCTCTTCTAGCTGACACCAGAAAGTAGGATTATAAATCATTACGCTTCTACAACTGTATACTAAAAAGCTAAATAGTAATAAGTACTAAATATTTATGTACTGTAGGCTGTTTGTGATGACTGACTGTCTTATTTCACAAGTTGCATCCAACGGCAAAGTAAAAAAAAAATGCATAAATTAAAAAAATCTATTAAAAAAAAAAAACCTGGTAATGGAAGCATCACAAACTTAACAGTGGTAGCAGCATGCTCCGTGTCCATATACTTTGCTGTCTTCTTCTTCTTCTTCTTTTTTTTTTCCAACACATGAAACTGTGCAAACTGAGCACTGCTTGCTTATCAACATTTTCAGACTAAAGGGAGTAGTGGCATCTTTGGCATTTAAATTTGTCAGATGCATGAGGTATCATACAGTGTGACCATCTTTGTGTTGCAATTTTCACTGTCACATTAAGTCATACAGTGTCAGGAGTAGAGGGATTCCAAGATTTTTCTCATCCTACAGGGAAGGCCTGGCTTTAGGGAGACAAAAATCATGGCTTGGTATTTTAAAAAAATATACACTTTTCACATTTAACTGCTAGCCAAAAATGAGCCATTATTCCTGACATAAAGCTTCCATTTCTGAAATGGATCCATATTAACATTCAGTCTGGAGATAAAATGTCATTCCAGGGCTTAGTCATCTTCATAATATTGTAATTAGTATTTCACATATCACATATTCTACTCTTGATGAGATAAGCACATTTATTAAAGTGTTCAGTATCTGCATTGCTAATGCCAGTGAAAGCCACTCGGAATGATGCAGTTTAATTCACATTTTAAGCTCACTACGATCTGCTGAATTATGAGATGGCTACATGTGGATTTATTTTAGTGCATCATCATTAAGGATGCGGAAAGCAATTAAAAGCAATTTTGGTGTAAGGTTATAGATAGGAAATCTGTTTTATATTCAAAAGAACGGGAAATTAAAAGAAAAATACCTATTCTTGTAATTACTTTAGCTATAGATGCCATTTTTGTTCTTATAAAATTGATTGATTTGGATCTTCAGCAAAAATCTGATTCAATGAATGCAAGAAATGTCATCTTAGATGAATGTGTTTTTATAAATAGTCAATTAGTTCTTTACTGTCACATCACACCCAGGACATTACACCTCCACCCCCACAGAGAGCCCCTTCTCCTGAACATTAACCACTTCTTCTACTCACAACCCAACTTCCTGTTTACAGATTACATAAGACACTCAAAGTTTCAGTAATCACAGTTTTGCCAACTACTATGTTTTTGTTAGTTCTTTGCCATATATTCGATGTTTGCTATTTCTGCATTTGATCTTTGCCATGTTTATGGCAGTCCTTTCAATTTTCCCTTTTTGGCTGGCTAATTCTCACAGCCCTGTTCATTATATTTTCATTAATGCCTGAGGAACAATATGTTTTAGTCTTACAATTTGATTGCTTTACATATTTTGTGGATTTGTATGTCATCCTGTGTTTGACTCTAGGTCATAACTTGTAATTCCCGTCTTCTGACCTGGAAAAAAGTCAACGAAAACACTGCCTCAACTCAAAATTTTTACTTGTGAACTTGGGGGTAGCATTCTCAATTCCTCAGAGTTCAGGGAGCGACCTCAAATGAACATGGCTGCACAAAGCATCAGATGTAGCACTTCTTTCCTTAGGTTATGCTGTATATACAAGCATTTGCATCAGATCAATCAACCTACAGACATAGTTGCTTATTAAACCTCTAACACTGACTATACAGTTTGAGTAAAACGTACATCACTAATCAGAGTTAACTGGCTAGCTTGTTCCTAACAGAGGGCAAATATGGAGGTGTCCATGTTTTTCCCCACTTCATACTTTCTGTATGAGTGTTCTGACTTTTGACTTTCCACTTCTGAGGTAAGTCGATTGCAACCTAATATTGCATGTAAGTTTAAATATGTTACATGTCTAACTATGGTGCATAGTGTAAGTACATTTTCTGAAAACATTCTTACTTGAGTCTCTGTGGCTCTTGTATTGAGGGTGAATATGTAGGAAATATGAAGAAAGTAATTTAACCTCTAAGGATGCTCTATAGTCTTGATAATAAAGGGAATCCATGCCCCTTCTCTGGTAGATGATATTGCCATCTATACCTGAGGACAGAAATCTAAACTTAGCCCCATGCAAGTACCCCTGGATCAGTCTGACACAGTCCAAGTTGATAGAATCAGTGTTATTATGTGACCACTTGATTGACAGGCTAAGAAGAAGTGTCAGTGTGGACTGCAGCTCCTGGACAAGACCCAAAGCCATAGACAGAAATGCAGAATGGCACTGTCCACTACCTTTGGTCCACTCATATTCACCATGGTCACCATGGTCATATTCCCTTTCAGATACTATTTTATACATTCAATACATTAAAAAAACCTTCCCTTGCTTATTTTGATGGTCTATATTAATATATCATATATAGCACCTGTAGTTATAGTTATTGTTTATATGTAGTAGACTAATTAATACTTGAAGAGACTTTCTGAATAACAAGCTCATTATAATTGTAATTTTAAAGTGACCCAAGTTTGGCATTAAAATGAAGACATCTGGGAAGTTTATAGAGTGGGTCAGTAAATAGTAAAAACTTGATAAGTAGAGAATAAAGTTTTGTATGTGAAATTTCAGGGAAAGTTTTTTTAGTAAAGGTTTTCAAGGAATGCGAAAGAGTTCTTTATATTCAAGGTTAGAAGTTTTCAAACTTTAAGACCAAATCAAGGAGATAAAGAAGTGTTACTTATAAGAACAAGACACTTGTCTTTTCACAGATATTCCTTCATTATTGAAGTTGTGAAAAATAGGCAATTAGGGTATGTTAAGATATTAACACTGATCAAAATTATATACTCTAGTTTCAAAGTTTTTATTTCCTTTACCGAATGTGATATGAGTATGATCTCATAACTGTTATGCCTTCCCTTTGTGTCCAACCTCCTTGGGCTTTTCTGGGACATACTTGAGCATGTCAGCTAATTGCAAAATCTTCAAGGAGCACAATAATACATTTAATATGTTTGTACATTGTACACTTAGTCCAATCACAAAATATACTGAAATGTATCATACTGTAAATAATTTTTTCCTGACTTACTCAAATAACATTCTACTTCAGTAGGATATTCATTTTATTTTTCTTTTATTGGTAATTTGCATTAGAAAAATGAGAGGAAAACAATAATAAAGGGGAAATAAGGGCAAAAAAACCAATTCTCTTGCTAGGATGAAGGTAAATATCCAAATAAAAGAAAAGTAAACAGAAAAGATCATTATGCATTACACATGATATAAAACATAGACACTATCTGAGAATATTTTCAGGTTCAATTTGAATGCCATTTGATAGGAAATGACCCCAAACTGCAGGAAAAAAAAAATGTCAGTGAAGTCTCACATACTACATTTTTTTCTTGTTATGAATCCCCCAGCCAAAGGTTCAGGACCAATTTCTTTTCCTGTTCAGGAGGATTAAATGCCTGGCCTGAAGAGAGGTATAGGTAATGATGTCTCATGGTCTTTGATAAGGAAAGGCCCTCTGGTGCAGCACCAAAGAGGCCCAGTAAAGTTGGAGGTTCAATTATTAGATTTGTCAGCTGAAGGTGTGCGTATATGGAGTCGCAGAATGATCTTAAGTCTGTGTTCTTAAAAACAAAAACACACACAGACATAACAGAGCTGTATGTGTTAGCAGGTGTTGCTTATATTTACTACACAAAGGCTCTGTGTTTGGAACAATCATGGAAAAGATAAACGTATATATGTCCAGGGAATAGATTACAAAAGTCACACAAGCTACCTTGTATGGAAGGTAATAACCTGGTAAGATTGGGTTTCTAGGAATTGGCATAAAATCCAACAACCTCTTGCTACAAATTGATTTAATCTCTAGGACTTTTGGGGTACAATTACACTGATTACCATATGTCACATACATTTGCAGTATATAGGAGTACTTGCATGTTATGGCATAAGTGTGAAATTGACATTGGTGCCTTTAGTATATTAACCAAAATCTGATATTACCATAAATATTAATAAATTAAAATTAATAAGAGAATACAATTTTTGGCACAATATTAAGACCAAAATGAGAGCAATTTAAAACCAAGCACAATTATCTTCCTTCTAGACAGTCTGTACATATAGTGTTAATGTACTGCAAGGAAGGCTTTTAAATCCTATTTCCTTTATTCATTCATCTTCAGTAACTGCTTTATCTTGGTCAGGGTCACTGTGGATTTGGAGCCTATCCCAGGAACAATGTTTGTGAGACATTTATTCACACCTAGGAGTAATTTTGAGTAGACAATCCACCTACCAACAGGATTTTAGGAGGTGGATGGAAACCAGAGAACCTGAACGAAACCCACGAGAAAATAGGGAGACGATGTGAAACTCCACACAGAGAGTAACTCAAACTCAGGATCGAACCATGGACCCTGGAGCTGCGAGGAAGCAACACTGCTCTTATTTCCTTCCTAAATGACACATGACTGTAAGTTAATAGTGGCAAGTATGTGTCTACCAGAGCGATATGTTTATTCTAAAACTGCTGTCTTCAGCAAATCTGAACACACGTGATGGAAGTGACATATTCAGCATCTTTAGGACTGATGCACTGGTCACCAATTCGATGCATGAACTTGCTAGTTGTCTCACTGTCCCTACACAAATGAACGTAATTCAGAATTGACACAGTCCTGCACCTCTGTTTCCCCACCAAATTTGTTTAATTCATTACCCGTCTGGCTTTCTGCATGTTCCCCTAAGGTTCATGCAGATAAAATTGCATAATTCACATGTGCTCCCATGCGCTAGAGTGCCAATTGCCTTCTGTTTCTGTTTGTGCTGTCTGCTATGAGGTCAATGTGATTACTCTTGTCAAATGAGGTTAGAAGCTGTCAAACTGGGTCTTTGGCCAACTGTCCTCTTTTTAGTGCACTAGCCTGGTGGCCTGTGGAATGCCCTTGCCTGAGACTATTATTCCCGCAGCGTGTCATCTGTTCCAGGGTGACAGACTATGAGTCTCTATGAACAAAAACAGATTTTCTGCTTTGATAGACCAGTCTATTACTTCACTTAATATTAATTCATTGGTACTTCACCCCTCAAGAATATTGCTGATACTTTATTATTACACAGTAAGAACACAATAATTCATTTCACTGTCTATAGTCATCATGGCAGGTATTTTCCATTAGAATAAATCTAATAATAAATCTTGTATTAAAGTCAAAATCATTAACTGACAAAGCAGAGCCCTCAAACGTTTAAAACTAATAAACTAATATTGGCATAAGAATAAATTGACAGACTGAGCTTTCTATCCATAAAATTTAAGTCATTTTTCCCTGTTATTCTAAAACACCAATTTTACCATTTTCCCCCCTTTTTCGTAATAATTGGCATACAATTGATGTTTTAGGAAGCCTCTTCTGGAAAGAAAAAAATACCATGAGGTTCTTCGTGTAATGTTTAATGACTGCTATATATTTCTGCATCAAATTACATGAACATCTCCAACCATATGGTATGTGTATCTACAGTGCCATGCTTTAATCAGCCTTCAGGTTGGTTGATTGCTTGAGACAGTAGGTGTGTCCACTTGCATACCTTGAATCATTGTGATGAGACATTGCTGTATAGCAGTCCTTCTGTATAAAGAGCACAAAGTATCCAGAAACTTTCAAAATGTGCTGATGTTCTGCAAGAGAAAAGAGAGAGAGAGAGAGAGAGAGAGAGAGAGAGAAGTGATGCGAGCTGCCACTACATCATAACTAACACTTTATAAATAATAGTGCTTTGGTGTTAGCTTGTTTTTAGTTTTATGTAGTAGTTAGTATGACATTAGGTGAACATTTGTTAGTAAAAAATAAATAGAGATTTAGTTTTTTTCTGTGGAGAAAATCAGAAAAATCCCAAACCATGATATATGATTTATCGCATCCACTACATTGCTTATTCTCCATTCATTCTTCAGTAAAACATGAGACTTTCTTTAAATTTTTTATTTTCTCCCATCTAGTGGATACACTCGCATTGCATGAAAGTATGATAACAGACACCTATCTGACCACTTGCACATGTACACCAATACACAGTCACAGAAGTATTAACTCCTTGGAGACACTTGTAGAAGAATCTTGGACCACCCTTTATTGTACTGAAAAAGAAAAGCAAACAACATTTAGATTATGTTTTAAAGAATGGCTTATACTAATACTGAAACTTTGTACAGAGACATTTTTGTAGTTAGGGGAGCCACAGTTTTATGAGATGAGGGGATTATAGATATACATACTCACAGAGTTTTGTGCCAGGCCATTGCAAAAGTCTCTCTTGCATATTATAAGCTGAACATGCTAGAAATGATACAATCCTCTTCACTTTCTAAAAGTTTTTCAGTGACAGGGGAATAGAACCCAAGTCAAAATACTGCTGGAGGGACCTATAGCAAATCACTGAAATAAATTAGGCTTTTACTAGGATTCCCCCTGTGCTGAAGTTTTTTCATGAAGTCTTTGAAACTTAGAGGTTTCATACATATTCTGCCATGGAAAGTATTTTTTTTCCTTCTCTCTGCTCACTTTAGCAGGAGTGGCAATGAATACCTCAGGCAGCACTGGGATTTAGAAAACAACCGATATAAAATTCAGCTGTTTCAGCCTTTAAAACATCATATCATTTATATTTTATTGCTTACCTTTGATTCCTCAAAAAGAAGATATCAGAGAAGAACAGCATATCATCTGACTGACTTTAATACAGAGCATAGTATTGATCTTTGTAGTCACTTTACCCAGTCATTTAACTCTCTATTTGATCACAAGTGCAACACTGACATACAGTATTTTATGGAAAACTCACGTGATCATTAGCTTTTAATACATGATAATATCAGTAATATGTGATCACATGAATAATAAAACTATGTGGTCTCCAGGTGAAAAACTCATATGTGGAAATATCTGACTCATATGTGGAAACGTATGTGAACAATATAAATACAGTACATGCGCTACTTTTGAAGAGTCCACATCTTTAAAAATGTGTAACGTCCATGTTTGTGTGACTTTTGGAAATGGTGTTAACTGATGTATAACAAACATTTTTTTGCAGTTCATAGTGAAATTTAGAAGACTGTTAGCAATGAAATGTAGTTGGTTCACGGGAAATTTAACGCACAGGATTAACAGAGTTATATCCTATTAAATCCAGCATTTTAATTCATGACTGCCATCTGGCTCTTCTCTACAGAAGTTGGAAAAACAGCTGCTCATGCCTAGTTCACACTATCCCAGGTACATTTGAAAATGCTTTTTTGTTGTTGTTTGGTTGTTCTTGTTTTTTTTTTGCAACATCAGAATGACAGGAAGTGCATGCACATGGATGGGGTGTCTGACCCATGAACTTTGTGTCTGCATTGCTTGCACACTATAAAAAGCAACTGAAACATAAAATTAAAATACATGACAATGAACACAGCATCACAGCACCTTCCGGATCACATGACATGGCAACCCTATGTCAGATCTTATCCACACTGTTTATGTTCTTTGTGAGTGGATTTAAAAAGATGCTTTTTCAGTGGTGGGAAATGCTGTTTTATTGTGGATGGAAAGGCAAAAGTGATTAGGAATGCTGCATATTCAAATTTACCCATGTTAGCAAGGACTAGGCCTTCAACCTTAGACAACTGATCTAAACAGCTAAACAGGATTTTACAATAACCAGATAAATAATCTGCACATTCAATGGAAATTCAATTCATAGTGTGATAACTGTAGATTAGCTTCCATACATGCATTGCTATGCTAAATAGGATTTGGGATGAAATTGACATAATAGAGTGAAGTAGTCTGGGAGTATCACAGGAGATCCTCAGACCTGGAGATATGCTGACCTTGGTGTTATCACCAAGACCTCATGCATGATTGATAAATATGAAACCATAACCGTCTTCAAAAGCTGGAGGATCTGATCTCATTAGAATGTGCATGATCGTGTGTGTGTGTGTGTGTGTGTGTGTGTGGATTGTACAGCCATGCTTGTGCTGATTAAATGACAGCAGATGAGCTCTCTGTGGAGGATAGAGTAATGCTTTGAGTGACCAGACTGAGCCATCACTCTCACCTGTCATGTTTCCATTCATTCTGGTTTTAATTTGCCCTTCACAAAACTGCTGAGAGGAAATGCAGTTTAGCAAGGGACATTTTATAGTATTCAGGAACTGAGAAAGTAGGAAAGAATGCAGATATATGTATCTATGTATTACTGCCATGTTTTAGTCATTTAAACAAATACTACTTGAAAAAATGCTCCAGATTTATCCAGTTGCAAGGAGATCTCTTTTGCACCGTCATTTTCAATTCATTCCACAGGTTTTCGATAGGATTTAGATATGGCTTTTGACTGGGCCATGCCAAAACTTTGATCTTCTTCTCCTGAAGCCATTCCTTTGTTGACTTGGATTTGTGCTTTGGGTTGTTATTTTGCTGGAAGGTGAAATTTTCTTCCGCTGTCTAACAGAGGCCTGTAGGTTTTGTGCCAAAATGGATTGGTATTTGGAGCGATCCAAATTCCCTCTATCTTGACTAGAGCCCCAGTCCCGGTGGAAGAGAAGCTGACCCACAGCATAATGCTGCCACCATCATGCTTCACAATGGGTATAGTGTTCTTGTTATAAGCTAATAAGCTGTCTTATTTTTGTGCTAAATATATCTATCTTTTAGAATTATGCCCAAAAAGTTCTATCCATGTCGCATCAGACCATAACACATTTTGCCACATGGTTTGGGTGATCTAGGCAGGCTTGGATGTTTTGGTTTTTTGTTGCTGTTGTTGTTTTTTAACATGAGAAAGGGTCCATCTAGCCACCCTACCCATTAGCCTAGACATATGAAGAGTATGAGAGATTGTTGTCACATGCAGGGAGTGACCAGGACTTGCCACATATTCATGCAGCTCCTTTATTGTTGCCGTAGGTAAGTGTTCTTCTTGTCTTTTTGTAACCCTAACCCTAACCCTAACCCTTGGTAATGTCACTGTGGTGCCGCATTTTCTCCTCTTGTTGTTGATGGCCTTCACTGTGTTCCATGGTACATCTAATATTTGGGAAATTATTTTGTACCCCTCCCTTGATTGATACCTTTCAACAGTGAGATCAAGAACATACTGTACTTTCTAAGCTCTCGGATGAAACCAAGAAGATGTCAGGAAAATCGTAAAGAAACAGCTGATTTTTACTTGAGGTTAATCACTTCACTGATGATGGGTGTATAGCAATTACTTTTGAACATGAGTTTGAATGTGATTGGTTTTTCTGAGCACAGTCATGCCCCATTATACACACTTGTACACACAATGCACCTAGGTTATTGTTAGGTTGTTTTTTTTCTTTTTCCCCACCTTAAAATGCTCCTATTGTTTTTCACTTGAATTTTATTGGTTGCTATATCACATTAAAGGTGGAAAAAGAGCTGACATTTTTCTTGATTTCATTTCATAAAGACCAGCAATTTTTAATTGGTTGTTTGTCTTTTTTTTTATAGACACTGTATAATTTTTAGGGATGTCAGTTTCTACATGTAAGTATTTAAAATATTCAATAATTTTAGCATACAATTCTGAGAGAAAATACTTGGAAATACTATTGGAATTTTTCAAACAATGGTAAATAGTAAATAGAAGTTGAAAAATTGTGTTGTGTTGCCTGTGTGTTTAGGCCTTAAAATTTCTGCACATTTTTAAAATAAAGAATGCCAATATTTGTACAGTACTTATGGAGGATGAGAATATAACTGAAACTTGGTGTTACTGTTTCCTAGAAGAACTTTTTCTAACTAGCAGCACTTATCAAGATGTTATAAGATTCACATGCAAAGGCATTTGAACAGCTGGTTTTTTTTTTTTTTTTTTTTTTTAAAGCTATCTAGGATACAGTTCCCAGACAACACAAAGTTGTTAACCCAGACAAAGATGGCATTGGGTTGAATTGATAATCTATAGTAATTCCAACCCTGATCTTCTGAAGATAAAATTCCATAGATTTTTTTCTTTAGTTATTTTCATCATATCCCTGCATAGTGAGCACCAGAAGATAAATGACTCTCGAATCTTTAGCTGTTAATGTTACATTTTGATGACCTCCCAGCAGAGAACCATTGCCTGGAAGTGTGAAACCTAAAACCTAAGAAATCTTATTTCTGTCATATCAGCCTTTAATATCATTTAATGTTGCAAGAGGTAGGACTGCTACAGAGCATTAAGCATTATGTACAAAGCATTAAGAGGTCGTAAAAGTCCTAGAATCATTATCCCAGCCTCTATAACTCACATAAAGCAATGCCCCTTTGAAGAATTGATGGGGTTTTCCTGCCTTCTATACCTTTACACAGGAATATTATACAGTTGGTACTGTTGGTTACCTTTACACTGCAGCCTATGAATCAGAAAATAGCTTTAAAAAGCATATTAACAGACACATTGCTCAGAAAATGTAAAATAAACATAAAGCTATTGATCTAGGAGTATAAGATCTATTGATCATGCTTTTAGATGCTGAAATAGATTTATGGCTAAGAATAGATAGTAAATCTCTACAACACTCATGTCTTTCAATTAACATGATTTTACTTTCTTATAATTTGTGTGAAAAGTTGAGAAGGTAAAGGTTAGAGTTGGGACAGGGTTCGTGTTTATACCTTTCATTATCACTTCATCTGTATGAACTTGAATGAAATCAATTTGAATGAAACCAACCACATCACTCTCATTTATGTAACAGCCTGGGGAAAGCCTTCTCATGATCAAATTTTTAAATTTTATACTCTAAACAGTTTTCCTGAACTCAAATGCTTCTCTTTTGCATGTGTATCTTAAATTAACTACAATTAAAATTATAGCCATTTAAAATCTGTTTAGCTAAAATGGTGAAAACTAAAAATTCAAACCCATTTAAACTGAAAGATGTCCTGTCTCATATTACTATGTATAACAGAATCCACTTATGGAAAAATAACAGTACTGGCAAATTTAAAGAATTGCAAGTTACCACTTTGTCAGCATCATCCACATCATTCTTCGTCACCTTAGGCAAGTCACTTGTGGAATTTTTCTTAAAGTAGAAAAAAAACTACATTTTCAGGTCATCCACAGTGACTTTTCAAAAAAATTTTTTTGCATTTTCCATATTGTCCCACCTTTTTCAGAATTGGGATGGTACATCGCTGATGTCTGACCATAGGTTGCTTTGGCAAACACACTCTTAAAATGAAAAGGACAAGAAGGTGACACACTTGAGGACACTGCTGAATTACAGAGATGAATGCAACCTAAAATGACTCGACCCTGATCCACAGAGTAATGGCCTCTATTTCACACTACGTGGCTTTGCTTGGGCTAGGTTCCTCCTTGGGCTCCTTTTTATCTGGCTCTAATATAGGAATTGACCTTTGTTTTCATGGTGTAGTTCACATAGGACATGTAGTTTTCCCAGCTTGTGGGTTGCTTTCTGGCACAACTGGAATTCTGTTTCTCTCTCTCTCTCTCTCTCTCTCTTTCTTTTTACCATTAGGAAATACCTTCTGAATCATTTTAAGTTTTCATAGAAGATAAATAGCATAAATGAAATAAATGTAATCAATGGTAAACGCTCTCAAGATCTTCACAAGCATGATTTTTTCTTCTCAGATGAATGTGGGAATTTTGGTGAAAAATACATGTCAAAAACATGTGTCCCAGTTTTTTTAATGTATGTAGTCAAAGAGAAAAAAAACCTAGCCTGATTTTATAATGAATTGAATGAATTTAAACAAAACTGTGACCAAATTCTGAGCAAACACATCAAAATTCAATTCACCCTATACTATATTGAAAACACATTATTAACACATTATTTGATGATTTACTTTGTGAATTAAATTTATTTTTGAAAATATACACTCATTTCAAATCTGATGACTACAACACACTCCAAAAAAGTTGGGTCAGTTGATTGTATATCACTGTGTAACATCACCGTTTCTTTTAATAACACGTATTAAGTGTTTGCGTGCTGAAGACACCAGTTGGTTAAGTTTAACAAGTGGAATTTTCCCCATTCATCCATTTTGCATTTCTTCAGCTGTGCAAATGTACAGGGTCCTTCATTGCCTTATTTTGTGCTTCATAATGTGCCACACATTCTCAATCGGAGACAGGTCAGGACAACAGGCAGGACATGCTAGCACCTGCACTCTCTGCTTATACAACCATGCGCTTGTAATCCAGGCAGAATGTGGTTTGGTGTTGTCCTGCTCTGGATGGCATCAAATGTTGCCCCAAAATGTGTACACATCTTTCTGCATTAAATGACAAATGCTGGCTTTTGGACCTGACACTGATAACAGCTTGGATGGTCCTTTTCCTCTTTGGCCAAGAAGACACAACGGCTGTTTTGCCTGAAAACTATTTGAAATGTTGACTTGTCGGAAGCTATTAGTTCTAAATTTACCCTGTCCCAACTTTTATGGGATGTGTTGCATGCATCAATTTCAAAATATACATTTACCTTCAAAAAACTATGCAGTTGATTAGGTAAAACATAAAAAAATCTTGTCTTTATACGTTTTTTGTTTAAATACAAGTCAAAGTACATTTACAAATCACTCCTCTTTGTTTTTATTAGCATTTTCCATACTGTCCCAACTCTTTTGGAATTGGTTGTAGTGATCTGAGATAGTAGCTTAGCTTCTGCTGTTGATGTTAGCGCATTTCTGAGTGGAGTTAGTATTAGAAGGATGACATTATTAGCATATTTTTAATCGCATACCCTTGATACTATACCACACTATATCATTCCACAGAACCCACTATTGCATAAATTCACATTAAATATGACATGTATCTGACAGTAGATTTTCTCTTATATTTCAAAACCTTTGATTCAGAATCAGGAGCGATAATATTTAAACACACTGGCACTTGTATATGTTATTCCCATCAGAGAGCTGCGGTGATGACAGTTGTGCTATTGATGCATACTGCTAGATTTTAGTCACAGTCAGACAGTCCTCAAGGGTCTAGATAAACTGGATTGATCTCTCTCGCTGTCTCATGCTGTTTATCAAGAATTAATTTGTGTGATCTATTGATAATATTTCCTTTTACAGTCCATAAAGTTCGAGGTAAGTGTATGTTACAAAGTTGTGGGTATTATTTTGGGTAAAAATACAGGAAGTGTTAAGACACGTAAATTTTTTACTTTTCATTTATCAGTAGTTTTTTGAAGTAAATAATGTAAAACCATAATAAGCACTATCACTAAGCATATTATTTATTATTTATTACTTGGATTTTTTTCTGTCATTTTACAGACTCGACCTCCATCAATTAAACAGACCACTACATACAGGATAGTAAATTAACATTTTGATGGGAATTTACAAAATTTAATTTGAATTGTTTTTTGTAAAATGTATCTTCAAGCCTTCACATGGCACATAAAACTCCCTATACTGTACTCTAATGGAACTTCATCACTGCGTAGTTACAAGACATGTACATTTCAATAATTTTTTGTCTTCAAAGTTTTATTATGTGGAAAATACCTCACTTTCAGTGAGACCAGTATGACCAAAACCAGAAAAGTTACACGAGGCAAGGATAATAAAACAACAATGACGGTCTAATGAGAATCACGGATGTACGGACTCAGTGACAGAGCACTCAGTGACACAGGCTTAAAAACCACTATCTATACATCAAAAACATCTAAAGCTCAGTATAAAATCTATTTAATACAATGTTTTAATAACGTTTTGCATAATTGTTTTTTAAAAACAGACCAAAATATTTAACCAGATCTTTAGTGTTTAATAATTATAAGCTGTCCTTTTAGTGTATTATGTATACTTTACTTTAATTGTCTTTGTACCTTTCAAAAGTATGAAAGAAGAAGAAAAACTTAAATATAATCAATATTTGGTGTGACAACCCTTAGCCTTTAACACAGCATCAGTTCTTCTTGGTAAACCTGCACAAAATGTTTTAAGTAGCACATTTAAAGGAGCAGGTATGTTCTTCCAAACATCTTGGAAAACTAACCACAAATGTTCTCTGGATTTAGGCTGTTTCAGATGCTTCTGTCTCTTCATGTAATCCCACACTGACTAGAGGATGTTGAAATCAGGGCTCTGTGGGGGCCATACCATTGCTTCCAGGACTCCTTGTTCTTCCTTTTGCTGAAGTTCTTCATGACTTTGGCTGTATGTTTGGGGTCATTGTCATGCTGGAGAAAACATTTGTGACTGATCAGACACCTCCATTATGTGATAGTATGATGGATAAATACAGTAACTGCTGAAACATCTCAGCATTGAGTAGACTATTAAATCTGACCAAATCCCCAATGCCATTTGCAGAAATACAGCCCCAAATTTGCATTGAACTTCCACCATTGTTGCCTGCACACACTCATCCTCATACTGCTCTCAAGTCAAACTAATTCCCTTCTGTTAGAGTCAAACATTTCAAATTTTGACTCATCAGTCCAGAGCACCTACTGGCATTGTTGTGCAGGCCAGTTCTTGTGTTTTTTTGCATAGATGAGTCATTTGGCCTTATTTCCATGTCAAAGGGAGGACTTTTTTTCTTCCATGAAGCCCACTTCTGCTCAAACTTCTCCAGGCTGTAGACGGGTGTACCAGGGTCCCTCTGCTTTCTGCCAGGTCTGAAATGAGTCCACTGCTGGACATCTTCCAATTGCAAAGGGATGTCAGCATGATGTGTCTTTCATCTGCTCCACTCAGTTTCCTTGGCCGACCACTGCATCTACTGTCCTCAAAGCTGCCTGTTTCTTTGTGCTTTTGCAGAAAAGCTTGGACAGCACATCTGGAAACACCTGCTTGCCTTGGAAATTCTGCCTGTGAGAGACCTTGCTGATGCAGTAAGACTACCTTGTCTCTTTTTGATGTGCTCAGTCTTGGCAGGGTGTAAGATTTTTTAGATTAAACTCTCTTCAGAAACTTCACCATGTTAGTAGAGCATGGCTGTTCCTCACTCAGTTTTATTCCTCCTATACAGCTGTTTCTGTTTCAGGTAATGATTGTGTTGTAATCTACATATTATATTGTTGATCATTAGAATCTGTTTGGTGTAATTGTTTAATCATGCACTGGACTATATGCCTACAAAAACCCCGCCTGTATGCAAGTGTACATAGGAGAACTGATGCAGTTTTAAAGGCAAAGAGTGGTCATCACAGCAAATATTGATCTGATTAAGGTTTTTTCTATTATGTATGTTGTTAATTGATAAATACAAACTAATAATATTTCTATTTTTGAAAGCATACTAATTTTACAATACATCCAACTGCTCTGGCTTTGAATGACAAATATGAATGAAGATAAAAACATTTGATCTATAGGTGTTTGAGTTAGTGACTCACTAGAACAGTAGATTATCCTGTAAAAATTACACAGGGGTGTTAACAGCTAATCAAAAATATTTTTGTCCAAGCACAGCTATGTGGTTAAAAGCACGATTAGGCTAAATTAGAATCCTAATGACAAGTCTTTGGATCATGCTCAATTTGATTTTCACCCTTTAAGCACACCCAGCATGATTATGGCAACTATTCAAGGGCAGCAAACATCAAGTAGCACAGTTCATTCCCCATATAAAAGAAAGAGAAACTAAGCATTATTTGGAATTATTTTCACTAAGAAAATATTAGTCTATAATAATGTGTGTTCAACTGGGGAAATCTGACATGCTAAAATTGAGCATGTCACGTGTCTAGCATTGAAATCTAGTGGAACTGAATAAATCTTGTTTGTGGATAATGTTTGCCTAGGCCTCTTTAAAGAAAAACATCTGGTAATCTAAAATAAGCTTGTAATAGCCCAGATGTTAACATGAGCATGTGTTGTAAACTTTTGTGTATGAGTGTGTTGTAACTTGAAATGCGAGGAAGTGAAGGCAGACACCAGAAAAACACACACAGAGACACCTTCCTTTCAGTGCAATAGAGACAGTTGTTAATAACAGTAGGCTATAGCACTGTTTCCATCTACATCACTGTCCTGATAGCTTAAAATGGGAGAGATTAGCATGCAGGCTACAACCATGCATGGAAAAGCATACCAATTACTCATGCGCATGCGCACACTGTGTAACTTATAATCCACCATTAGTGTGTGTGTGTGTGTGTGTGTGTGTGTATCAGCTATTCAGCCTGGTTCTCTGGAAAGGAAGGGTGTCATTAAATCCCCAACTGCTTATTTCACTATTTATTCTGATGAATAAACAGCACTGGGCATTAATCAGAGGATTTAGCTTTACAGCTAAGCATAGTTTAAATCATTTTACAAAATTACACTTAATAACCACCTTTTACATTTACAATTCAGACAAAAGAAAAGATCCATTGTAGACATTTTTATTCTTTAAAGTGGACACCAAACACATGTTTATATTCCCCTCTATGCTACTTTGGGCAAACATTTTGAAAGGCAGTATTTGTTCAACTCTTTGGAGACATGGGTGCTAATAAATGAATGCAAATATTCAGTGGTTAAAAATGTTTTAATCAACTTCCCAACTACTCATAAAACATTTGCATATTGTGTGTGTAACTTGAATGTTAAACAGTCATCAGTAATTAATGAATGCTATTTATGTATTGTTCCATTAGACCATTAAATAGAGGAACAGTGCACTCATATTCAAATAGAACAGACCTAGTGTTAGAGAATTGTTTCCCTATTAACATTATGCAGCAGAATGTCATTAAAAATGAGGTGCTGAGATTACACTTATATACCACACCTTTAAAATTCCTTTAACTATTTGTTTAATGTAAGGTTTGAAAGGTTTAATGGTATACTGACAAAAGTTTTTGAATGCATGGCGTTTTTGCATATATTATTACAGTTTACCCACTATTGATAATTATATAAGGGACAAAAATTAATAGTGTTCCATCAAAATTTATAGTGTTTTTGAATGATCATAAAAATAGCATTTTTAATTTTTTTTTTTGATTTAGTACTGCCCTGAATAAGCTATCTCACATAACAGATGTTTGCTTATAGTCCACAAGACACAATAATAACTGAATATGCACTTTTGAACAGGATGATCTTTGTAAATTGTTATTATTTTGTCTTCTGGGAAAAATGTAAATATCTTATGTAGCTCCTGAAGGGCAGTACTAAATGAAAAAAATAAGAGCTTTAAACAAAATAATATCAATTTACACTGATTGCCCTGTTCGAAAGTTTACACTACACTAATGTAGTGTGTTGCCTTTCTGAGCATCAGTGAATGTTTGCATCTTTTGTAATACAGTAGTTGTGCATGAGTCCCTCAGTTGTTCTGCTGTAAGTGTGAAAAGACTGATCTCAACATTATATAGAAACTGTTGGAAAGGGGTCAAATATGCAGAAGATGCTGGAAAAACAAAGAATGTGCAGGACCTGGAGGATTTCTCTGAAGAACAGTCAGCAGTTTAAATGCTCAGGACAAACAAGGGACACATGAACACAAAACTATCACAAAACATAAAAACAGTCATTAATCATCCAGGAAACAGCACACAATATCAAGACTCAAGTGTATGTAAACTTTTGAACTGGTTCATCTGTGTACATTCAGTTATTATTGTGTCTTGTGTACTATACGCAAACATCAGTTATGTGAAATCACTTGTTCAGGGCAGTACTAAATAAAATGCAATTTTTATGATCCTTCTTAATTAAAAATAAAAATATTAATATTTTGCAGATTTTGCAAGGTGTATGTAAATTTATGAGCACAACTGTACATATGTTGTGTGCTCCAAGTGCCTAATTAGAGTGATCCAGAGCAGTCTTTCCATCTATATTCTGTGCAATAAAATAAAAAGTGTAATATTTTTCAGTTCACTTGTATCTATTTCTTACTTGATAAATAACATGGAACACTTTTGAGTTAATACTTCTCACATTTTTTTTTGGATCAATACAAAACACAAGATGAGGTGATGCATAGTTGTCATGGTTATGCCAAAATCGACACTGAACTACATTACCCATCAGCCTCAGCAGGTCACATGACCATGTCACATGTCCTACTGATCACTCACACCTGTTCTGTGCTACACCACTATAATAAGCATCACTATTAAAGTTCTGTTTTTTGTGTAGCTTATTGTCATGCTTCTGTTTATGTCATGTCTGTTTGTTGCTGTCCCTGTCATAGTCTTACCCATAGGCTGTATGTTTTGCTGTTTTGTTTGTACTCACCCCATTAGTTGTTATTTTTACACCATGCACAATAAAGGTCTGCACTTGCATCTGTTACCATTGAGAATCCCTGACAAGTGTACATAGAATATTTTTATTTAACTCATTATTAGGTCTATCTGACTGCTGTTTCCCTCAATATCCTTGGTGCTTATCTAAAAAAAGAAAAAAGAAAAAGATAATATTAACCTGTAGAGAGAGTATTCAGTATGATGCTTGCACCACAGTTTAATAATGATTTCTATTGTGGCGATTTTTTAAAATATAGTCATGTTTATATAATGTTTCTCTTCTGAGAGATTGGCTTCTAAAGCAAGTTAAACACTAATGTTAGAGGAACATTATTTGACACAGTCGTGACAGTGGATGAGAGGTTTCTACTGGGAGCTATAATCCAGTTTCAAATCTTATCCGCAGAGCACTGGTGTGGATGGTGGATTGTTATTTTATTCCAGCCAAGCATCAACCACATGTGGTACACTTCTTCTTTAATAAGATGGTCTCAGCCTTCAAATGACCACTGAGTCTATCAGCTGTGACTCCTGCTTGTATTGAATGAAAACCTGCAACCACACCAGACCTTTGTGTATAAAACTCAACATCTTGACTTACAGCACTCCACTACAGTGTAAAAAGGGGAGCAAAATTACTCCAGAACAGTATGTGGCAGAAATGTCATTTTTTGTTGGTGCAATAACAAGGCAGAAAATGCTTTTCAATTTACTCAACCAGTCTGGTAAACCTCTAGTGCTTTTCCCCTGTTTGATTTTCATCTGTAAAAGTTGTTGCTCTGTGGCTGCATGGCTCTGAAATTACACTCGGTGACACTGGGTCGTCAAATGTCCATTATGGCAAGTCCTATGAGAGTTACCCAGAAGTATCAGGTGAGAGATATTTATGAAACTGCTAAAAACTTTTTAAATTAATCTCTTTTTAGAGGGAGCAATCAAAAGGCTGTAATAAAGGCTGGCTGATGAGAAAGCAGGCTTGTGATATGAGCAGATGGGACTTGATACTGAGCCCTGAACAGCTTTGTTTTTTACTACATCTCCAATAAAGACAGAAAGATAGCAGCCAGGCTAAATTTATTTTTCACATTTTCAAAGCTTTGTGGTGTCAAAGGATAAATTACACTAACTACACTTAAAGTATCAAATGCTCAGTCATGAGGTACACCTAACCCATGAGGTCATATAAATCTTATAAATACTTCAATTAAACCCACTATTCTTAAGGTCCTATAAAAATGTTCATAACTTGGCAAAATATTTGTCACAATTAACCCAGTTACTATTTAACAGTGTTAAACAGTCGGTTTTCATATCATTATTATTACTATCATATGGTAAAAAGTACAAGATGCACTGCAGAACATTTTATAAATCTGCCTTTTGGATTCACCTTTATTTGTTTTTCTATTAAACTCACTAGGCAAGCTATGTCACTTCATTACCATTATATTACTGACATACCAGAAGTGCACTGAGCTACAAAGTCAGTTCCCATTCCTGGTGCCTGTTTGAATAAGCCTTCATAAATACAGTAGTTATAAGTTGGCTGTCACACACAGTTTATGTAGTGTCATATGTCACCTTGAACCCCAGCCTTCAATAAAGTGTTTTATTTTTTATTTATTTTAGACTCTATAGGATTTGTTCAAGTTGAACAGATGTTGTTTACAGACTGGCTGTGTGCGAGCTCTGTATAAATCTAAAATATATAATGCATTAGCAACTGTGTTTGACAGTGTCTTTAATTGATTCCAGTTCATTGAGGGCAGGTTAAAGTAGGAGTATAGAAAGGTCACCTGCTTGGGGCTTTTTTGTATTCTGATGTGTATTGTCTTCCATTTTTATATGATGTTACATTTTTTCAAGTATGAATCATGCCAAAGGCATTATTTCAAGCCAGAGATGGGTACTTCAGTTAGGAACTCGGACTTGAATCACACATTGACTGACTCTCATTTGAACTTGACTTGACTTAAATGAATTTATGACTGGATAATAACATAGACTTAGTAGATTAGAACTTAGTAGATTAGAACCACCAAAGTAGCACAGTAAGTGAATGAAAATATTTTATTCACAGCAGGGCTTTGTCAGTTCTGTGAGTGCCATGCACAGTAATTTATTGCAGAGTTATTTGTTTGAGTTCACAGCATTAAAGAATACTGTAACACCATGAAAAAAGTGTGATGTGAGGAGTAGTTCTGGGAGCAAAACTGTTTTCATAGCCCAGTTGAAGTATCCAAAGGGTGAGTCAGAAAACAGGTATCACACATCGCGTGACTATAAAACAGTGCCAGTAAATAGCGTCATCAGCTTCTCTTTGTCTGAAGTACGGACAAAATTTACAGGCATACCCCAGTATGACAAAGTTACCTTCTTAGGGAATAGGGTTACATGTGTAACACAGATGTTCCCTTTCAAAGGGAATTCAACATTGCGTGAGCTTCACGCTGTGGGAACGAGTATACCCACTCCATCATAGTAAGGGTATGGCTGAAATGGTGGCCATGTAGACCCTAATTGTAGAAGGTGCCAACCTTGCCAAGAAACGTTCCTGAAAGAACTCCAGGACTGTAACATTTGTGCAGTTTACTGGGTCTCACTGATGTTCCTAGCATTTAACATGGTCTCTACAACCTTGGGGCCAGACTCCTAGTTTTCATAGTTCTGGCCGAGGGTGATAAATCAACCCTCTGACTCAAGACAATAGATCCATGCGAACGGGAAGCTCCCAGAGAGTGCCATCCTGCAGAGATATTATCTCCAAGAACCATATGGTATTTAGTGACGTTAACTTTCCACATTTTATTGGAGGAAAAGCATCAGGTTTTTGTTACCCTGTGACAGCTTGCTGACCAGAGAAAACTGAAAACTTGGGGCAACATTGACTAGGGGAGCCCTACAGTAATACTGGGGGCTAATTGCCCTAACAACCTCTTGTCCTCTGATACGTTCCTCCATGGCCCATCAGGACCACTTCTTTTTCCTTTCCGGCACTGATTATCATTTTTAAATCATTTCTATTAGTAGGCTGCGACTGTAGCCGCCCGGTCCCCCTGGCTTTAAGCAGGGAGAGGCAGGCCACCACACTCACCTTCTGTGCCTCCCTCACAATTCAGCAGGTCTGCCTGGTAGGCCTGCAACACTGCTATTGTAATTCTGAGATCCACAAGCAAGACCCACTGCCACCTAGGCTTCGCCAATCCACTCCGAGGTGGTCTTACACAGCCTGGATGGCAAAGCTGGCCCCCCTGTTTTGCTGCCATCGATGGAGAGACGTGGCTTGCAAGCGCCTCCTCCATCTTTGGTATAGCAAATCAGCCATACTGTCTATCCCCCATGATGGCCGAAAAATCCAACGTTGAAGACAATAAACATGGCTCTCCCCAGAAGTGTGTCACTTCATGGTGCACTTCCGGGAAAAAGGGGAGTTTTCTGTGGTGTGAGAGAGTGCTCTCCTTCTCACTGGCTGCCCCCTCTGGCTCCTCGGAGTCAGAGAGGGTGGGTTGACTCTCCATACCGGAGCCCATCGCACTTCATTTGAGAAATGAGAGAGCCAAGAGCCGAGCTGCAATAAAATGCTTACAGCCAATGATTTCAGTGTTACTTATTAAATGTGGAATAAATTATTACAGGTTAAATAAGAATTGTATATACACTTTTATACATTTACGTTCAAAGCACACTTGATCTACAAGATGAAGCTTCCTTGTCTTATGAACAGTACTCCAATATTTTTTAATCACCTCTCATCTTCCATTCCTTGGTGCTTTATTAACAATAAATACAGCTCTTGAAATTCACCACTTGCCTATTAGTGTTTCTTTATAACCTAGTGCTTAAGTTTTAAAAACACACAAAAAATCTGCTGTTTAATGCTGCTGCTTAAAAATGCTTTTCAATTTACTGCATTGTTGTGTCCTTGGCCCTTGTGCAAGAATCCTCAGGATTGATGCGCTGCTAACTGTCTGGGTCTCCAAGCTGATGAGGTTTGCCTCTTTATCTGTAAAAGGCCAGAATACATGTAACATTACCTGCAAGAAGGTCACAGCCCCAAGTTTAAAGGGGAACTTTCTCATCATCCATCATATCTGTGCTCTGGTGCCACTAACTGATGGGCCTATTTTCTCTTCAGCTGTCACATTCATTTGTAATAAGCTTGGAAGAAGGACAGAGAAAAGAAGCTTGTACTGACAAAAGAGAATGTGTCAGCCAGCGAATGAGGAGAGCAGCTCTATTGGGAAAGCTCTATACTGTAGAGGTCACTGTTTGGATGTGGCTCTTTTCAAGGGCAATCACCTTGAATCAACTACTCTGATGATTTGAGGGGTCTTCCTATTGTCAAAGGAAGAATATATTTCATCTTGTATGTTGAAAACAGCTTGAGTGAATTTATGAGAGTGTTTATAGCACAGTGTTCTCTGGTCAGAGTGTTCTCCTCACATCTGAATTCAGCATACTTTGTATGCACAAGGAGTGCTGTTTACACTATGTGAACAAATAATGATGTGCATTGTAGCTATAATTCAACATGATCTCAGGCTGTTTGTGCATTTTATAACGTGACAGAAATGGTAACAGGTAGATTATTGTGCGGGGATGTTTTGAACTTTGCTGATTTTCTGAAAAAGATTGTAATTCAGGCCATAACACTGGCAGTTAATTGGAAGGATAGCTTACAGCAACCTTCTCTCCTTGGACCATGCTTCCAATAATGCAATTTTATTTTTTTTCTTAGTCTCTTGAGTACTCTACTGAATTTAGTTAAATTTTTATTATTTAAAAAAATATTGGTAATCGGTTTCAAATACATTATATATAGAAAAATATAGTCAGAAATTATAGTTATGTATCTTCTGATTACATCTTAATAAACACTTCAATGGTCACTGTACATTTTTTCTAAAGGTCTCAGAATGAGGACACATTTTAGGTTAGTATTTCTGTAAATTGATTTATAGTGTTCAATATTTAAAGTCTCAATTTCATGTCCGTTGATTTATCAATCATATATGAGACAAAATCTTTATAAATTTACTGAACAAGTTATGCATGAGTGACCCAACTGCTGTAATTATGAACATATAGAGAGAAAATAGAGCAGTCCTCATTGTTCCCTCACTTTTGGGAATACCCTACAGTACAATTAGCCAAAGGTCCCCTCTGAAATCTGAACTTACAGCTTTTTTTTCTGTGTACAGAAGGAGAAATATAAACAAGTAGAGGAAAAGAATGAAATGTGAAAATGTCAGTTGAGTTTGATCCTTTTTATTAAGAGGTCATTTCATGTCATAGCCCCAATTTATCAACAGGGCACCCCAACACATTAGTATCCTGTCAGCTGTTCAATGGGAAGGCATTCAATTTCAGTCAACATATAACCCCAATTAAGAAAAGCACAGAGAATTCTGCTCACTTGCCCTTTTGTCAATTAGTATTAAGTCCAGAGTCCTGAATAGGGAAGAGTGTAATTCAGATTGAGAGCAAATTTGGAGTCTAACCAGAAATAAATTTTACATCCATTTGGATTACACTGTAAAGGGTTTAGTAACTATAGCAACATATGTCCATTTTATATTTTGGTAAACATTTAAAACTAGATTAAACTAAAGTTTGATTTACGGTGTATATTTCTACTTCAACCCTCCCAACTGGCTCCCCCCACTGGGGCAGTGAGAATCAACTAGATACCTTATTGTGTGTCACACTGTGACACTGTATTTGTATTAAATATAACTGTCTTATGGCCATCTTTCACTTTTCTTCTTCTCATCCCATGCACATGTCAAACCATATGTGCACCACATGGAGCTTGTACTGTGTAGTTTATTTTATTTTAGCATACAGTAGTTGATGGTTTTCCCTTGCATCCCACATATTATTCACTGCTCAGTCTGCTAAGTTGGATACATTTTTAATAATATGCAGATCTGAGGTTCACTAATACCCAGAACTAGGGTCAAACCCCAGGTTGGAGTTGGACTTCATTGGAAACTGAAGATGAGCTCAAGGTATGTGTTCACTGTGTCTGTAATGAACATTGTAAGGACACCCTGACTACATGGCGATATGAATACCAACACAGTGTGCTTCACTAACAGATTTAAAATTTTATTTGGAGTCAGATTAAATCAAACCCCACAGCCTAAACATCTACTGCCAGTGACGGCTGATAAATATAACAAGAAGCCCACAAAGCAGTCTTATTTACATTCTAGGACAATTACAACCTGGTGGCAGATGCCATATCAGCTAAAATTCGATGATCCAGGGGCTTGGAAGCTTGTGACTTTCAACATAGCCTTACTTATAGTCCAGCGCAGCACATCCCTGAAGGGTAGGGGCTAGCGATTGGCAGAGACTGATGAGTTGGTACTGATGACTAGGCCAAAGGAATACCAAATAGAGTTCATCTGCCAGCCCCCATCCTTTTCTCAGCTCAGGGACTTATCGAAATTACAAGGTTATTATTCTAACCCAAGAAGTTTGTTCACTTTTAGATAGAGGTGTGACTGAAAAGGCACCACAGATCAAAACAAGGAATTATATTCATCTTACTTCCTTATTTAGAAGAATTTGAGAGGGTTGATAAAGTAGTACAATCCATGCAAGAACATGACTATAAGTGCATACCTCTGGAGAGGTTTCTATTTCAGTCACCTGTTTTATGGACAAGCCTTGGCCAGGATGTGATGTCTTCAGTTGGTGTTCAACATTCATCTTGTGTTTTGACCCTGAACCACAACACCCTCTTGTTAGCAGGTCAGCAGTGGTAGCCAAGTCACTGCCCATCACCAGCTGAGTTCCTCCCTCCTATACCACACCCAGCAAACTGCAGCATGGCCCATCCTGCAAACTACTGCTACTGTTTGGACAACCCATGAGAACTGAAACCTTTTACCTAGGTCCACCATCATATCCCATGACTGCTTTTGGTTGGTTTTTTGTGCACTCTGTAGTTGATGACTTTTCTCTCTTTTTCACAAATTTGACAGTTGGTGTTTTGCCATTTCTTGGGTCTCTTCTGCTCCAGGTGTTAGCAAGTGACACAAGCATTTTATAATGCCACCACTCGTATCTCCCTTGGGTAAGTGCCACAGCTTGCACAGTGGATCCTCCCTCATACCCCACTTCTGTTCTACAGATCTACTGGAGTTGGTAGTGTGACTTGTTCATGACATAGGATTTGACTAATGATTATGTCCCCACTGCTCCAGAACACACATGATTTTTATTGTTTGCTTTCCAATTATAGGCATTCCAATTAAAAGTATTCCAATTAAAAGCACCATGGGTGTTTTGAGATGTATGCAGGTGAGTTTATTTCCGCTGGGAAGTGGTGTTGTACTTGATCCCTGTTTTCTTTCTGATCACAATATGCATCATATTACTTACCAAGTGTGATGCTTGGAATAATAAGAGACAGAAGAGAATATCCATGCCTAGTTAAGTGGCACATGTAAAAGAGCCTCTATTGTTATTTTTTATTAAAGCATCCATATAAGCAACACAAACAACACCATCACTGAAAGCAAGTCTAGGAAATTTGATAACACCTAGTTCCTGCTGTGAGCTGTAGGTGTTGTTTTTTTTTTTAGTAATATTCATACTTTATCATGTTTTAGCAGCAATTCTGAATAGCTTGATGATTAAAGTTTCTACAGTCAATGCAGTAACAGTGAGCCTTTATATAGACAGCAATACCTTCTGATGTCATAAGGTGGATTAAAGAAATCCTTCCAAACTACGGCTTGATTGCACAATTTCATATGTCCCTTTTGGGCACTCAGGTTTGCAAAATGGTTTGCATTATGTTCACACTTTACTGTTTTATAAAATGATTCTCATGTGGTACCAATACCCAAGCGTCAAAGATAGGATATCCAGGGCATGTTGAGACATGTAGGGCATGCCATTGTGCAGGAATATCTACAAATGAAGAGCTCATCTCATATTTTAATTATTTATATTTTAGTTATTTTCACTATGCTCTTAATGCAAACAAAGGTGAACTAATTATAGTGGTTCAGTCCTATGAATGTTTGGTTTTATATATCAATAACCATAATAACCCTTTCCCCAGCATCACAAAAGTAAAAACAGCAAATAATGTGAAAAGTTGTATTAATCATGTTACTGAGCATGTGGGCCCAAGCACAGATAACTTCCACACCTCATACAGACTATGCAGTGGTTCGTTTGAAACAAACGCCAGACTGCCATTTTCAAGAGGACCAGACAATCTAAGATGGCCCACTGGGAGGTGGAAGTCATCAACATTGCTTAATCCTTGCTTAAACATTTTGTAATTTTAAGTTCAGAAAAGATGGAAACTTGTGTGCATGTGAAATCAGTCTTAGGCGCCATGGACAGTTCTAAATAAGGCCAAAATCCCTCTGTGATTCTTCCAGCTCAGAAATAATAGAGATAGCACAGAAATAAATCACTGTGTCATCAGCATGAAAATGCACTTGAGTGTCCAAACAGTCTGCCAACTTCATGCATGTACAGTTTAAAGCAAGCACACTGGTTCCAGTATATATTTTTTTTTGCTGAAACTGATGAATAATTTCTATTTTTATATTTCAGTGGTGGAATAGACAACAGTCTCTAGCACAGAGGGCATTAAGGAGGCTGTGAGAGAATACCAACAGAGTAAAGGACCCTGGAGAATATATTACACACATTGACCCCTATAGCTCAAAGAAGGCTTAGTGTAAAAAGAAAATTATTGTATTTTGTATAATAGCATAGGAGGACTGGTTGATTAGAAGTGACAAATGTTACTACGCTTATTATAGTTCAAGGCATATGTTGATCTGAGTGATCCACATGTTATCTCAGTGGAGCATATGCTACTAACTTATTGTATTGTAGTAAATATTTTTAACACAAGAAAGCCATCACTCAAATATAGAATTGGCCAAAATGATGAAAAGCAGGGTAATACTATTTTCAGAGGAAGCAGCAATGTATCTATTAATATAAACAAACCCAAACTGGATAGGACTCTACACACACACACACACACACACACACACACACACACACACACACACACACACACACAAGCACCAGGAATAGTATTACCCCAGTGTTTTCTCAAGTAACACAAATACAGCTAGCTTTAAAGTGATTTTGGTGTAACATTTACAAAGAAAAAATAATTAATTAAAAGTGTGTGTGTGTGTGTGTGTTTGTGTGTGTGTGTGTGTGTGTGTGTGTACTGGTGATGCAGATAGCCAAACCAAATAAATTACAGTCAGAGATAAAGATAAAAACAAAATCAAAGCATGAGCTGAATCTTACTACAATAACTTTAACACTTCCTAGTTTGTTGTCATTTCTTTCAGCTGTTACATTAACATTAACATTAACATTTATGGATTCAGTTTACTTGGAAAACCTGGCATTACATATATCAGTTTCCACCCCTAAGAGATTATTCTTTAAGGCACTACTGTATGGGGTTCTGGACCTTTTTAAACATGGAACCTATTTCTCATTTAAAGATGAACCACCTTGCTTGGTTTTTTTAAGATTCCTAAGGTTCTTTCACAGG
Source organism: Stegophilus panzeri (assembly GCA_024331685.1). NCBI lineage: Eukaryota > Metazoa > Chordata > Actinopteri > Siluriformes > Trichomycteridae > Stegophilus > Stegophilus panzeri. The sequence goes on along the minus strand of JANDJT010000071.1, from coordinate 11,445,779 downwards.
ATAAAGGACCATGCATCAACATTGCAACAATACCACTGATATTTAAAGAAAACTGCTTTGTCGTGAGCAGGCAAAGCTTTGAAAGCAAAAGATTGGAGAATTAATTTTCAGTGGAATGCAATTTCTACTATTCCTGTCCTTCCAAAGTCCTCACACCATTCAAACACCTCTGCCATAACAAATAGATGCAACATTTAAGAGTTTCAATTTCCTAACTTGCTAGCTCTTGACACAAAATACTTTTCACATAATGGGCATTTGAACCTTAAAAGAGCATAAATAACTGTGTATATTTTATACATGGTTATACTGTGTTGGATGTTTAACTTAGTAGTAGTTTGAAAGGGGTTTTTTATTCATAGAAATTCTACTGAGTGGCTGCTCTAACCTATTTACGATCATTGGCTGTCTTATCAGTTAAACTTACCATATAGGTAAGTTTTTTAATAAATATAATTAACTACTGGCTCATCAGTGGAAGGGGACCAGCAGACCCTCCAAGCATTCCTGTAGCAGGTAGGGGTGTGGTTAAGCATGGGACTGCACTGGGAGGGTGGTGCTAGAGGGGTAATGACTAACGTGGCATGCCTGAGACCTGTTGTCACAACTATATTTATGTAATCTCTCTCTCTCTGTCTCTCTCTCTCTCTCTCTCTCTCTCTCTGAGCAGTGAGCTGGGTGTGTGCATGGCTGAGAAACAAAGCCAAAGCTGAACAGAATGCAACTAGCAAACTGGAAAGCTAAAACATTATTTGTTTTGGAGGAAGGTTAATGTTACTGACTGCTTCACATATGTGGTCTGCTGTGTCCTCTAAGTGGGTAGTCATTGCTGTGCTCAAAAGAATCAGAGTTCATGAAAAAACTAATTTCAAACAAGTGAAAGTTGGTGTACATTACACACAGCTTGCAGAGTCCTTCCAGTTAGTATTTCATTCTCTATCCATAGTTCTGTACACAGTTTATATAAATTTAACAGGGAAACAAATTTTTCAACTCCATCTCAACAATGAGCTTTTTGGAGCAAAATATACTGAAATCACTAGACTGGAAAAAGTGAAGTTTGGGGAATCAGAGTTTTATTGAAAAGCATCTCCTTGAGCCACAGTAAACTATGCTGTTTCAAGGTTGTTGCACATGTCTGTTTTTTTGTCTCACATTTGCTTTTCCTACATTCTTGCAAAAGTCTCTGTTTGGATTGGATCTGATTGGATCCAATCAGAAATCTTAACTGCATGTTACTCCAAGATTGAATGCATATTTTGCAGTTTTCTTCACAAAACAAAATAAAAAATGCAATTGTTCAGCAGGGCTAAATTTAGGAAGGAACAAAGACCTTGCAATGCTTTACAGTGGCTTGCATAAGTAATCACCATCTTGTACTCATTTTGAAAGTTACCCTTGGCCTCTTGGTTGCTTTTCACTAATTCCTTCTGTACCCTGGTCACAGAATTTTGTTCGACAACTTACTCTAGGCAGAATTGTAATAATGGGCATAATGGAACAGGAATGGGATGTTTAAAATGTGAGATATATATTTATAAATTAACCCTGATTGATATTTTTCCATAACTATGACCTGTATTAATTTTGATAGCTCTTTGATCTTTATGATGTTGTTATCCTAGGAATGCTCTCAAACGTTAATGAACAGATTTATGTAGAGGTTAGGAGAAGGGATAGCTTATGAAATCATAAGTTGTATGTATATAT
>JANDJT010000071.1:11405369-11440874 GCA_024331685.1 Stegophilus panzeri | reverse complement strand
TTTGCCATGAGGTGCCATGTTGAACTTCCAGTGACCAGTATGAGGGAGTGTGAGAGCGATGACACCAAATTTAACACCACTGCTCCCCATTCACACCTGAGACCTTGTCACACTAACAAGTCACATGACACCGGGAAGGGAAAATGGCTAATTGTGCCCAATTTTGACATTTTCACTTAGGGGTGTACTCACTTTTGTGAGATACTGTATATACTTAATACCATTGCACTAATTGCCTTTTTTTTTTTTTTTTAAACACGTTTAAGCCAGTCTATTACATAACACAGGCAATTATAGATACATGGATTTTATGTGCATTTCCTCACTGAAATTCCAAAAGCAATTTTAATTATTTCATTTTTTTACTCAGACCAAGAAAATGGTTCATCCATTCCAGACAAGTAACTATTTGGGCCAAATGATAGGGAGTGGTAAACGCTCGTGTTAACACTGAAGGTATACTCATATAGCCATCTATCAAAAATAAGCCCCATTAACATCAAATATTTAATGGAAACTTATTACCGTTTTCTATATTTTCCCAGTGCATCAGAACTGATGATGCCTCATTTTAGTCACTAGCCTTTGTTTTACCAGGGCATTATCATGCAGGGTGGAGTCTCAATGTTAAAATGCTGATATCAGATCAGAAGAAAATGTTATCCTGTGGCCAAGTGCTGTTTTGAGCCCTGTGGCCACAGCTGTATAGTTGTACTACATAATATGTTATTATGTATGTAGGGAATATAGACAGAATCTGTTGTCAAGGTCTCTACCTCCAGACTCACAAGCTGCACATTATGGGGTGGCTGTGGCTCAGGTGGTAGAGCGGGTTGTCCACTAATCACAGGGTTGGCGGTTCAATCCCACATGCCTCCACATGCCGAAGTGTCCTTGGGCAAGATACTGAACCCCAAGTTGCTCCCAGTTGTGATAGCTAGCAGCATTTCAATTTCAGTCAAACTAAAAAAACTGTCTCATACCTACCAAGTCATAAAAAGGTGTATAAGTGTGTAAAAAGTACATAATCAGAGTTGTAATGAATACTGCATGAAACGCTGCAGGAAAAGAGAGACTGATTTACAAGCATCTTGCTTACTGACACATCCTGAATCAGCAAAGCTCACTATCCAATCTGTTGGATTTATGGAGACAACTCATTTATAACATAAACATAGCTCTGTGTTTGTTCACTTGATCTGAGGCAATGATTGTAATTCTGTAGCCACTTCACCTTAAGGGCAACAAATTTCAAATAATACAAAGCGTACCATGTCTCCTGGTTGACATTGAGGGCCAGTATAAGAGCAAGGCAATGGAAAAGACAAGATAATGCATGATTACTGCAGACGTGAGTAATACAGCCCAACTGGTCAACCTGCTGATGGGATGCTCTGTGGAGCTAATATCACTGACATCACTTGATTATTAACATTACAGGAGATATCTCAACCGGCTTGCTGCTGCATTTCTTAACGACCCTTGCTGGTTCAAAATTCCTATAGCTAGACAACTGCTGATATACCTGACCTGTAATACTATGTCATGCATATCTATATTTCTGTCTTCCATGCAGACAAAATAAAGATACCACTAGTCTTACTGTAGATAAAAACATAAATTGTCCAGCCAATTGTTCTGTCTACTTATTTCTAATCAGCTCCATAACCACTGGAGATTAGATTCAAAATGACCACTTATTGATTGATAGGAATATTTTCATTTCAATAATACAACTCAGCGTACTCTCAATGACTTTCAAGTAGCTGATAAAATATGTTGCCTTTGATAAGCCACCAGACAAGAATGGATTGGATTGCAAATTGAATTTATAGAAAGTATGAATAGGAGCATCATATTTGGGTATTTTTTTTTTAATCCTTTGGTTGTTTTCCTTTTTGTAAAGAATACAGAAGTATCTGGGCCACAGGTCTATCCAATACTGCCTTTTACAAAACTCTCCGGGCTTAGCCTAGATCTGCATCCTGAAAATTGTGTTCACACACATGGGTGCACACCTCCATCTGTGTCTGCATGCTGTCTACCAGTGCACTAGAAAGACTCCCCATTGACTGGCTGATAGACTTGCTATGATGAATGGGCTTTTTTCTGTGTAATTATCTGCATTTTCACCTTGCTGGTGCATAATCATAATATTAACCATGGCTACAAAAGAGGTACCAATGCATAATTTAAGAATGATAGGAATCAAATAATGAATTAATTATGTTATCCACACAGGATAAATTTAGACTGTCAGGTACTACAAGTCAATTAGCATAAAATAGTATATCATTTAGTCTATGACGTAAGAATCACTTCAGGATATAATGTGTAATTAGTGTATATGTATATTGACAAATTATAGTTTTTCCTGTGCAAATATAAACAGAGATGTTTTACTGTGAGTGGTGCTTCTCAGGCCAAGTCAATATTATAAACATTTCTTAGTCTACATCCACAGCTCCTTCAGTAGCACATTTTTTGGGGCAAATGTGAACAATGGTATTTGTTCAATGTGACCGGCTTTCAAATCCTCAACTTGCTGCATGTGCCTTTCCTATCATGGGTTTGTCATGACTGAGGATTTGGAGGTGAACTGTAGCCTTTAGCTCAATCAGCTTTACTGTGCTGGTGGAAGGGATGCATTATATCTGGTAGACCCTGTGGCTTATCTACAAGGGACATGTGACCATAGAAGTGGAAGAGCTGTGCACAGAAACCTTTTTTGGCTATCTGAAGTAAATCTATGGCCACTGCTGTAACATTGCTTGAGATGCATTCCACTGCTCTTTAAGACTGAAAATGCAGTGCAGCTTAGATCTCTGTATGGTGTGTAATTTTGTGAAACTTGAACTAGGTACGTTATTCATTTTAGGATGTAATGACAAATCTGTTTGTAAAAATGGCAGTTGTCTGAAGAGACTGCACAGCTACTGTATTACCACACAATATAATATCTTACAAGCAACATACTCAACATAATAGGTATTATACTCTTTTTCTTTGTATTATATAGTGTTTTTTTTCTTGTAATATATGTGCCATCATATTGTAACTGCATGTTGACCAAAACTACATTTCCTGTGCAATTTTTTTCCCCTTATCTTATCAAGGTCTGGCATGTTAAACTTTACCAGAATATCTGCAATTCATTAATTGATTATTAGTTATATGGAAGCAGGGTCAAATGTGAGGTGACCTTAGAAAACCACAAGGCTGAATTCTGGCACTCAAAGATGATGAAAAATCAGGTTTTGGCCAAAATGTATGCCAATAAACATAGACATAAACATTTAACATAGACGCCTCTACTTTAGGACCTCTACTTTAGGATGCCATAAACATGTTTAATCAGAATAACTTGGACATGTTTTATTTAGATTATTTTCTAACCTTACCTTGGCCCATTTATCAAATCAGTTTACCTAAACATATCTAAAACCTTGCTAGCTAAATATGATTTCCTCACACAAAGAATGTTATACTGTGATCAAGTTGTTGGATAGCAACGTGTTGTAGCAAAGCCTAATATATTCATCTTGTAGTCAGAGCTGTCAAAATATCTGTGATGCTCCTGCACCACACTCTGAATAAAAAACTTTAAAATGCAATTTTCTCCCTTTTCACTTTTCAGCCAGATTTTAAAACTTCACTTGTTGTTGTGATACATAGAAAATATTTCAGTTCCTGTAAACATGTATTTTTTCAAAATATATAATAGAAAATATCAAAATGTTATTGAAATGATTTTCCCAGATTTCCACACATATCATTAAGCCTGACAAACAGATGCTTTAAAGCAATGTTTCATCCACAAATACTTGCATAAGGAATATAGGAAAAGCAAGTTAGTGCTACACAAGCTAGATACAGTTGATTGTTTCCACACTAACTTTCATTGACTGTTAGCTGCATTGGCATTTTATGGCTGAAGAAGTCCTTTAATGAAAGTATTTAACCAGGTGTGCTTTCTGTCCATGTGTGACTCTGGTCTCCTGTGCTGCAGCCTCCAGCTGAACCAGCACTAATCACTCCAGGTTGGAACTTTGCATGAGAACTACCTTGCATATGCTAGCCATCATGAAGGTATTGATCTAGTCTCCCTGTGCTGTCAACAGTGAGTCACTTTCAGTCAATCTAACACTGTGCGATTTTAGGTTCAGAGCCTTCTGGCTCATCCCTTCCTGGCCTAGGATTGGACATAGTCACTGCATCTTATTTTTGCTTAAAGAAAGAAAGACGTAAGCATTAATTCTGCCTCATGTATTTGTAATGTCTGTCTGAAAATGACATGTTTAACATGTCAGTGTTTTAAACAAATATTACACAAAAGGCTATTAAGTTTGCCAGAGTGTGTTCTCATGAATCAACATTAAAGGAGAATTGGTTAAGAAATGGTTAATGCGGCACATTTATTAATAAGTTCATACCGAAACAATTCAACAGTCTCTGAAAAGACCTGCAATAATTTCTCTGATTTTAATATGAAAATTAGCCATCCATCTGAAGCAAATGTATTATGTTAGTTCAAAGGGTGTTTAGCCAGTGAGGTGGTACATCTGCAATAAGTTAGCCACAGTGAAAGCTCATATATTAAGATCTGTTTCACTGAAGAAATAAAACCATACACCAAACAAAACTGTTCACACTGATCATTGAGATTTTTTTTTTAATAGGAAATCCACCAATATAGTTCATGTTTTAACATTATTGCAAATGCAGTGGCTAGATTTTTTTTTCTAAGTGTCTCTAGTGTAACAATGCTTCAAGATCACAGTCCATGTGATAGCATTAGTTATAATTATGCTGTCAAAATGAACCTCCTTTTACATCATAAGTTGTGAAATAGTTCAGTAAAAACAATACTACTGTAGCCTATGACTATTTCTGTCACTGAACTATACCTGCTGCTTCTTGTGAGGGAACAATGGAACACAGTGTCCATTATCATTTCTCTCTTGAATAGAATCATACCACATGGGAAATAAATAATTGCATTTATGTGGACAATCACCTACACACCACTCAGCCCATCAAACTGTCATGTGATTTGATGTGAATCTGACTGGAAATTGCATGGTGGAATTGTATGTCAAAACATACAATCATACAAACATGCATACATAAAAACAATACAAAACAAAAAACATGTGGGAATGACAAACGAAAGGTCAGACACAGATACTATGACACAACAGAGTATAAATAGACAAACTAATCAAGCACTAAATACAGAACAGGCGAACACAATAGGTCAACAGACTAATGACAGAAAAGGGGTGGAGACAGACCTTAAACAGAATCCAAGAAACATGGCAATGTAAACAAAAGCACATGATGTGAGAGTAGCGCTTGTGCTGAGAGAGGGAATTTGGTCATACATACATACATACATACATACATAAATACATACATAAAAAAATGTGGCAACTTTAAGCTCAGACTTAAAGTTACAAAAAAACTTCATAAGTACATAAAATATTATCATGACAGTACATGAATGGCATGACCTTGTTTACATTTACAATTAGATTTGCCTTAAATGTTTTTGTTAAAACACAGGTAATAATTAGTGTGTATGAAATAAGAAAGATATGAGATTTTTGACAGTTGTGATCACAGACACCTTTGTTTGTTTTCTCCATCATATTGAGCAGTTACACATTTGGAAGCATCACTAGACTTGCCAATTTATATGCACATAACAGTTAAATTATGTACTGTAAAAAAAGAAAAAAAGAAAAAAGTAGACTTGCACAAATGAATGTACAATTTCCTACAGTACATAATCTTACCAAACTCATTTTATCACTGTCACTACTTGTTTTTTTTATCATGCCTGTGCTGAGTTCTCAAATGGATCAAAGATGGTAGATTTCAGCCGCAGAATTTTCCCTGAAAGCTGATGCAAATTTGTTTTCTAATTAGCAAAAAAAAGGCAAAGGAATTCATTAATTGCATACACTCTTAGAAAAATATATTCCTTAGAACTTCTTTGAAAAGTGAAGGATCCTGGCTTCCTAAAGCGGTTGTACATAGAACATTGAAACGTTTCCCCCGAGGGACCGGATAAAGAGCTATTAAGGCTTCAAGATTTGATTGTACAAAACTGTACAAGAGAAGATGCTGGGAGGACATTCGATTTCATTATAGAAACCACCACTAACTCTAACCTTAACCTTTGTAACCTTTCATCAAAGGTTCATGCTTGATTCAAACATCAACAGCGACAATACAGTTCTTACTATTTTAAATATTAACAGTATTAAATATTGACATGCTGTGTTTAACCTTGGTTTAGCAAACTTCTCCATGTTTACATGACAGGAGACATGGTGACAACATGGTGACATACTAGTTAACTAAATTCTTAGCAAGCCAGTATGATTCTCTAGTATGTAATTGAATTTAAACTGACTACTTGCTTTGCTCCTGCTTGCATGGGTAAGTGAAATGTGAGGTAAAATCCATTCCCTGCTCCACCCTTGTACAACTGAACACCAATGCAAGATTGTTTATGTACACTTCTGAGTTAGGAAGAGAAGACAGTGATGGTGTATTTAAAACAGTATTGGAATGTAGAGCAGGCCTGAATCAGTCGCATGCTGGTTCTACACATTACTCCTCTTTTCATTTCAAGAGGTGATATGGTAACCTCCCTTTAAATAGAGCTGGCCTGCCTTTTGTGGGATGTCACAACAAGAAATTAAATCTCTCTGATCAGATATTTAATGCTAGATCTTTCAGTTTCATCCCCTTAAATAAGATTTAAAGTAGACAGAATGCCACATGCTTCTCAAAACAGACCTGTTTATTCAACCACAAATTTCCATGACATTACCGCTCTGGCACTGGCACAACAATCCTAAACTCATTTCACAGTGACCCAATGCTGTTTTCTCTCTCTCTCTCGCTCTCTCTCTCTCTCTCTCTCGCTCTCTCTCTCTCTCTCTCTCACACACACACACACACACACACACACTGTTCCACAAATATATTTATCTCACCAGTATGCTTTAACTATTGGGGATGGAAAGAGAAAATGCAGATGTATGGTTAACACACACACACACACACACACACACACACACACAAAACAACAACAACAACAACAACAAACTGAAGGTGATATTTGACACACTTGACCTGTCATCTTTGTTCTGAGACGTGATCTGACAGACATTAATGACTTTTTTCAAGCGTAATTACATTTCAGTGTATTAAAGTAGCACAAATGTTGCCTTGTTTACAGGCAGACTTATTATTAAGCAGAACTGTAGAAAATGAGTCAACCAACTTATATCACAGGTCTAATAAATTTCAATTCACTGGCAAACCTGACAATTTGGGAGTAAATAATAGCTCCAAATTGGGTTTTAGGATTTAATCAAACTTAGTCGTCAGAGTGCTTATGAGATGAAATGAAATATCCAGTCAGTATACAAATGCCTGCTTTTTAGTGACTCACTCTTGAAACAGTGCATTGCCATATTAAACTTTTATTGCCTTTTGAGGCAAATAAGCCTCTGTGATGATTACCTTCTTCACATCATAGCCTCATGAAATAAATATAAAAATACATATGCTTAATTGTGTTTCCCCTTTCATTTTACATAGCATTCTAAATTCTGAATTTTAATGTTTCCATCTGTAGAGAACTGAAGGAATAAGAGGCTTTGTATGCTAATGTGTTGTATGCAGTGCATGCTGTCACCCACAGAAGAAACAGATTGAGACTGGAGAACCCATTTTGAATCTGTAAAGTAATTTGTTTGCCTTTGTAAACAGTCATTTCCACAATTATTGGCACTCTTGATGAAATGCAGCAAATGAATAACATGCAGTTGCTAATATTTTGAGATTAAACATACAGTATTGGGCATTTTGTAATTTTATTTCATCACAATAATATTTCTGAAGTTGGTGGTGTATGATGTGATTCATTCATGTCATGTTTTAGAATATCGGTATTGTGTAGGTCATACCAACACACACACACACACACACACACACAAAGCCCACACATGTGATGGCCACATTTGATAAGAAACTGAACACTGAGTGTAATAAGGAACCCTAACATTAATATCTCTCCTTCACTTGTTGGATGATATCTGAGTAAAAATTTTACTTTTCTATTCGTTGAAATGAGATCTTGATTTTAGCTAATTTGCTATTCACCATAATTTGCATTAATGCATAACATTGAGTCTAATCCCTGCCTCCAGTGCTTGAAATGTGCTCTGTTTCTCTTCAGAGATTCAGCAAGTCAGTTTTACTCTCAATCAGTCCTTTTGAATAATAATTATTTTGTTTCAGTCAATGATCATAAACTTACCTTTCCCATTTAGATTTTTTTTCCTCATTTTTAAAGGTTAGACATTCCAAAAAGACACCATGGTTTGACTGTCCTAGACTGGAAATGCCTGATCTGGTCAAGTGCAGCAGAAATAGAAAATGAAGCAGATTGAATCACTGAAGCATCATCAGTGCTATAGGTCACATGAGCAGAAAAAGAAATAGAAGTTATGTTATATTCACATATAGTCTGCCTTTTCTTTAGAGAATATATACCCCTGAATAAAAAAAAAACCTGGAAATTCAATTACACAAATACATTAAAATAAGATTAAGAAAGAATTCATGATTATAAATAATCAACTTGCATTTGAAAAGTGAATAATTGGCCAATGTAGATGAAAGAAGATAAAAGAAGAAGCTCCATCTCTTGTTGCCACTGAACAATGACACTCATTAAATCAGCTATTCCTCATTTGACATGAGCAGTCATCACTTGCTGGGATGAAACATGCTTTTCACTCTCATTAGAGCCTTTTTGTGATTGCCTTTGCCTGCAGCCTGTGAAAAGGTACATCTTTAACATGGAAAAAAAATGAAAGGGGAAAAAGATTCACCATTTTGTTCGAGCCAATAAGGTCATCTTTTACATATATATTACAAGCAGATTCATTATCTCTAACCAACAGCCATATGATTAAGTGGCAGTGATTTGAAAAAAAAAAAAAAAAAAGAAGATTTTTAAAAATGGAAACAGAAATGGAAAAACTAGAAGAATAAAGCTCCAATGCCAAACGTGTAATTGAAAAATATTACAGTGTTGATAAAAGAAAGGCCTGTGTAGTACTTCATAAGGTATTGAAGTTCTTCAATGTAAGTTCTTCAATGTAATTCAGCTGAAGAGCTACCATTTTCTGTTTAGAGCCCAAAGCAAACACTGGGCTCAACTAAACCAGTGCAAGGCAATAGACAGGTGGAAGTTGAACTGAAACATGCAAGCCATCTCTTATCTTCCTACACATGGCTCACTCATCACTCTCTCCCCCTCACAGAGGATTTTCCAGGGAAAATTTGATGGCTGTATTGTGCCAGTGCTGCTTTTAGGAAGGAGAATGTGACGGCAATCTTGATAAATACTGTAAAACCTTTTTTATCTGACATTAGATCATATCTCAGTGCTATTGGGTGACATCACTCTTTTCATGGTTCCTATAGGGAACAAGATAGAAAAGAGGTTGATGGTCGCTTTGCCTTGCTGCACTGCTGCTGGTCATATAATTAGTGCAATTACTCCAACCCACTCACACTAACTGAGTCTACTTACACTCCTCCCCTACACCAAGAGCTGTTATGAGAGCAAAAGCAGTCTGATTATAATACATAGTGGTGTGACAACAAGCTGTTATGAAACAACAGCAATTCACATGCTGTGAATGTCAAAAAGAATCAATCAACTGGGTAAATGTCCTGGGGTAGAAAAAAAAAAAAAACATTTATTCTCCGAGAACATTTGGCTGTAAGTTAGTATTCACAAAACTACATCCTCTCAAGCATGGTCATACTAATGAATGGATACTGACAAGACTAGAAATAACTCTTTCAACATTTCATTGTCACTTAATTATAAACAATGTAGCACATGGGTGGAAATTGACAAAGAGCCAGTAACTCTGTACCTGTGGATCCAGCCAGAACTGGGTGTTCTAATGACTGACTTTTCCAGCTTGAAATGGAAGTCTGAGTTGCTCCATAACTGTAGTTTTGACTCATTGAATGACCCGCCATAATGTTGACCTTTAAGAAGATAGAAGCCTGGACCGGCTACCCAGCTGGACCAGTTCTCTCACAGACAGATACTGCCTTCTGTGATGCATGCATCCGAGACAGGAACAGCCTGCTGCAATTTCAAAAGAGAGATATGGGAAGTGTTACAGCCAGTGCTGACTGCAGAGAAGATTTCACTTTAGCATTTCTGCTGTTCTGTACAACCTGCCCCAGACGCTGATGACAGCTTCTGTGGACAACGATTAATGCATAGGAAAAGACTGGCTAAATTAAGAATTCCACTGCCCCATGAATAAAAAGCATATACAAAAAATTGTACTGGATCAGCAACAGATGTGTCGGGTCCATGTGAAAAACCTTTGTTTTTAAACATGTATAGTTAATCCCTCCTGTACCATTCATTCACTGAACAAACAGTGGAAATACATTTTATGATAATTAGGGGACCAAGCACTAAAAAAGCATATTTTCCCCTTATTTTTCTTCTTCTTCTGGTTCAGCTTTACAGAACTATTTGTAGTTTAAACGATTTGTTCTGTACTCTGAACAGTTTTCAAGTGGCACCATAACAAAGTTGACAGCAATGATGCAGAAGGAAGTGAGCCTGTATCTGAGCAATGCACTGTAGTATTGACACCAAACATGGTATGTAGGTTTAAGACCATTTCAAGGTTACCAATGAACTAAATTATTCATGAAAGCATTTTCAAATAAAATTTGTCCAACAAAAGAATCACAGTTTCATAATAACTACCCCATTGCAGGCCACAGCATAGTGACTTTACCCCTTAATCGCTGTCTGTCGCTATATTTATACATAAATTGTCTTGACTGGAGTATATTTTTTCTCTCTCTCATAGAACAGAAAAACAGTGGACCCGTAGATATGAATTTGTCTGCTAAGTCATTCGCAGCAATCCAGTTAATATTTGTATTTTTTTCTGAATATTTCAGAGAAGAATTTCCAGCTAGTATCTGCCTCCTCACTTCTCACTGTCTGTTTCCTCACTTTGGCTTATAGATAAGATAAAGAAGGAGGGTAGAGGGAAAGGAGGGGAAAAAAATCTTCCCAGGGCACTGGGCTTGTTATAGTATTTACAAGTCTGTACTGAATTGTGGTGATGCAGTGGAAGAGACTGACAGTGACGGACGATTGAGCCTTTAGCTCAGTGCAGGCCGGGCACCTGACTGTTTGAATACTGATGCCTCCTTTTATTGCAGAGGTTAAAAGCTGAGCTCTCACTGAGTCCAGCACTTGCTGCCTTGGTTCATGTTATAATAGTGAGCAACAGAGCAAAGACACTGTCAGCAGATACAGAAAAAGCAGGCTCAATATGATGCTGAGGACATAAACACACTATGACAGGTGCCAGGCTCAGACAGATCTAGCTAAGGCTCCTCTCCACTTTGAGCTAGTGTGTATTGGTGCATGACAACACCTTTAGCTGGCAATCAACATCAGTTTGGGAGATGAGCTGAAGGGACTTATTAGTCTGTGTGTGTGTGTGTGTGTGTGTGTGTGTGTGTGTGTGTGTGTGAGAGAGAGAGAGAGAGAGAGAGTCAGAAACAGAAAGAAGGGCAGAAAGATTTTACTGTAATGTAGGCCTTCAGGTAATTCAGCACCAAGTGAATGATATGAACTTTGAATGGAGGTCTGATTTGTGTCATGGCTGTAGTTTAGGCTCACTGAGCCACTTTCGGTAACAGTGACCTTTAGGAAGATGGAGGCTTGGGCTGCTGTGATTCTGAATTGTGAACAGTGCAGCAAAGGTGAACTAATTTAGCATTATAATGCAAATATTTAAGTGAAAGTTAATAAAAAAAAAAAAAAAGATGAATATATAATAATTTGTCAAACAAAGTAAGCAAATATAAATATGGTTCATATATAAAACTATGAAAAAAACAAGTAAATTGTACTAGATTTGCTTCAAAAGTTATACCAAGTGTTTAGTACTATGCAGTACTATACAGTAAAAAAAAGCACGTCAACAACCATGACTGTGTGGACCACATTACCAATCCAGTGACAAAAGAATTTGTTAAGCCTTGCTATAGATTGCTCTCTATTGTTCTATGATTTATCAATGACTGATTAATGCACACACATATTATAAGTGTATTAGATTTACTGTGACCTAATAATAACATTCTGCCATTGAGAAATAAGCAAGGTAGCATGGCAAAAAGTGCTTGAGAATTAGGAAAGACAAGATAAGATAAGATAAGATGTACCTTTATTGATTCAAATTGACACAGCAGCACAAGTAAACTAAGTAACATCAAAGAATTAAAGAAAGAAAGAAGATAATTTCCATAAATACCTGTACAGTAGAAATCGAGTTGTGTTGCACCACTTCATTTTAAACACAGATTAACAAATTGGGGATTAGAATTCTAACCTGAGATTAAAGCGATTAATTACGATTAATTTTCTCCTCCATGATGGATTCGCCATTGACAACATTGCAGCGCGTGCGGATTTCATAAGCCTGGACATATATGAATTCTCTAGTGTAATTAAACAGCAACCACGTAACTCTTTCACTTTCACTTGAGTGACTACAAAGGGCTTCTGCAAGTAAAGGAACTTTAAACTTTTGAATTAAAAAAAATTCAACTGCCGTTATTAATCGCTCATTCATATAACCGATACAGACTGAGAAAGTGACGCGGCGTATTAGAAGCTCAAATTTTTACAAGCCATGAAAATAAAATTATTATACCAATTAATGGAGCAATATGGAACAAAAATCAGAGACAAAAGGACAGATAACGTGACAATTAAAGAAGACGCCTGGGTCCAGCTAGCCACTGATTTCAATGCTTCTGCAGGGATTAAAGACAAGCGAGATGTTAATAATCTGAAAGCCTACTGGAAAAATCTCAAAACGAAAAAAGATGCAGCACAAGTGAGAAGGGACACATTTCTCACCAGTGGTGGTCCCCCAGCTGAAGAAATAGATTCATTTCCACAAAAAATTATACAGATGATTCCGCAACAGATAACCCCATTGTGCAACCTGTTCCATGACACCGGCCAGCTGGAGTCACCGACATCGTCCCATAAAAGTATGTTAGCTGCATTTCATTTTCACATTTATGTCTTCACTTTGACCAGTGTTGGTTTTAACTCATTTTTAAATCATATTTATTCTAGATGCGAATAATTAAGATGTAAGGACTGGTTCCTGCACGAGAGCCACACATATTAAATGTATTTGCGATGGAGCAGCTCTGGCTCAAGATCAAATTCAATGCTCAGAGCATAAGACGAAAAATTAGAGATGCACCGATACTAAATATCTCAGCCGATACCGATAACCAATTATTCAGAGTGATATCGGCAGAGTTCTGCCTTTCATGCCTTCTTAGAAATGAATAATAATTAATTTCAAAGAATTTCTGAAAGAAATGCAAATAAAAACTTTATTCTCTCCATTCAACAAGTTGTTTCACAGTAACTGGTCTCATAAACAGAAAACACATTACTCACATTAACATTAACACATGAACTAAATTCTGAAGATTAAAGATTCATAGGAACATTGACTGAAAACTAAAAAACCTCCTGTTAGTCTCACATTCACTCACCACTAACAAAAGTATTTCTACTTCATCATTGAATATCAAACTGGTAATATATAATATAAACTTTTTTATATATTAACATTAACTGGATATGAAATATACTACTGTACAAATATATTTTTCTATGCAATATATATACTTTTTTGTCTTCTTTTGTTATCTTCATTTAAATCTTTCAACGGTGTACTGGCACTTAATTTCAGCATGAGGGCGAGTGGGCAGTGCGGAGGAAAAAAAAAATTGACTTGACGCTGAAACTCCCGCTTCACTGCTGCTCACTTCTGGTGTAAAATTTTAGCAGTGCAGAGCTTACAGAGATTATAAACTGCAGTTTTGTCATCATTCCACATAAGAGACATCTTCTTTACGCACAGCACAAAATCGATGTGTTTTCCCGCCCTCTTTTGATTGACAGGATATAAACAGCCCTGATCATTGGATGTTTTTATACTAAATCGCCTTTATCGGCCGATACATAGGTGCATCTCTATAAAAAAGTGAATTCAGCAAAAATCATTTTGAATTACTACAATTAGAGAAAGGAAAGAACTTAATTAAAATTGAGAATGCCAAGTTACAGAAAGAGGTGCTTATTTATAAAAGGAAATATTACAGATGCAAAAAGAAAAACTTACCACAGACCTACAACCAATACAATTAGTTTTCAGTAAATTACAGAAATGTAGAAAATAGATTCAAAATAGAGGAAATAGACTAATGATTTTTTAAAATATATATAACTAGTAACCAGTGTTGTTTCTGTAATAGTTTCATATATGGATGTTAAGCTTAGTTCACACTACACCACTTTGAACGTCGGCAGATCGCTGTGCTGTTCACACTAAAAGACTTGCTGTCTTGTAATTGGGAGTCTTGAAGTTGTTGTGGTTTTCACACTATGTGATCGCTCGGTGACAGGGGGGGTCACACACTACATGATCAGACACCCTGACTCTATCTGGTGTCCAAACTACGTTTTGTCACAAAAACACACGCAAGAAGTGACACGGATATATGATGCGAAAACCACGTGCGAAACAGGAGTTGTTTATTTGAAGATGGACGTAGGACAGAAACAAGCGATGCAAGCTGTTTGTGCGATGATTTGTGATGAAGAAACCACAAAAAGTAAAAGACAAAAAAATTTTTTTTCTAGGTTTCCTTCCTCAAGATGACCTCACCCCTTGCCTTGCTCTCTCTCATTGGCTGTAGCTTGTCGCTTTTCACACCACAGGATGTGGAGTCACCCGACAGCTCCATATATTTAGCATGCCAAAGATCTATATGGCGTCGGTGATGCCTCGGTGATGTGTCAGCGAGTCTCTTTGACACATCATTGAGTAGTTCACACATAACGACCAACTGCTGATTGGTGAGCGCAGATTACTCACCGATTTGCCTCCGATAAAAGTGTTTTTGTCAGCGAGCTTGGCAACTTAAAATCGCACTTAAAACTGTGTAGTGTGATCTAGGCTTTACTGTCACATTATTGTAATAAAGAAAAGGTGAAAGCTGCGATTTGAAATGGGACATTTTTATTTATGGGAAAAGGGCAATATCAACTCTTATAAATACAAAAAAATGGGGTTTTAATCAATAATGTTAATTAAAAAAAGTAAAATAAAGAAAATGTGCACTATATGGAAGATTTAGCAAGTGACCACTTTTAAAGTAACATACACACATACAATATATGTGCTACATACTATACATACTATACTAGATTACTATACTAGCCTATATACTATATTCACTACTATTCAATACTAAATATTATACACACACACACACACACACACACACACACACACGCACACTATGCTATTATGCAGTGAAATGGTTTTCAATTAAGGTTCTCCTGACAGCATTGCCATTTGCTGTGGCAGCATTGTTCTCCTTCTCTTCATCCTCTGTGTGCTCAATTCGGCGATCCACTTCAAACTCTGATAGTATCTTATCTCCAAGTCTTTGCCAGAGTAACAATGACTGCCAATGTTGTATCATGCTTTGTTCGAATCTCATTCTGCAGGCAGGGAAACCGCTTTTTCCAAATACCGAACACCCTCTCAACAAAACCTCCTGCCGCAGTGTGGCAGGTGTTGTATCATTTCTCAGCTGGCGTTGAAGGGTTCAGGATGGGGATCATCAGGTAGGCACGACAGGGGTATCCATTGTCACCTACTAGGTGGCCCTGAAATGCATGGCTTTCAAGCA
The DNA here is from genome assembly GCA_024331685.1 of Stegophilus panzeri. NCBI lineage: Eukaryota > Metazoa > Chordata > Actinopteri > Siluriformes > Trichomycteridae > Stegophilus > Stegophilus panzeri. The sequence goes on along the minus strand of JANDJT010000071.1, from coordinate 11,424,983 downwards.
GAGTGCAGAGGTGGCTGTTATCAAAGATCCTGCTGTCATGTGTAGATCCTGGCCATTGAGGTACAGCATTGGTGATTTGGGCCTTCTCATCACACACAACTTGAACGTTGATGGAACAATAGCCCTTCCTGTTGTGAGACAGCTTTCCATTTTCTGCACTGGGTTTTGAATGGGAATGTGAGTAGAGTCAATTGCTCCTATAACTCCTGGAAAACCAGCTCTTCTATAAAATCCATAAATCGCATAAACTGATTTTTCAAGGCTGCAGTTGCCCCCAATACTCTTCCAACAATTCTGCTCACAGTTGATTTATGTACTCCAAAGAGGTCCCCATCCACTATTTGGAAACAATCAGTAGTGTAAATGCTCAAGGATATTAAAAGCTGGAGCATGGGTGGTATGGCTGCATTTCGGTCACTGCCATGTCTAATTGCAGGTTCAATTTTTTATTAGTATATAGTGGGAAATATTAGCAGAAAAAGTGTTCACAGATCTACACTTCGAAAATCTACCGGAAATAGTAGACCATCTGAGTACCTTTGAGATACTCAATTCAACATATTAAGATGCACCATGCACACACATCTATACACTCATTCACACCTTGAGCAATTTATCTTATCCAATCCACCTACTGGTAGGTTTTTGGGAGGTGGGAGGAGACTGAAAAACTTGCAGGGAACCCACACAGACAAACGATTTAACCTGGGGCCCTGGAGCTGTGAGGCAACAACGCTACCCAGTTTGCAAACATATGGATCTAAAATCTCACACCCACATATTGTCTCTACAAGATGCAGAAATAACCAGCTTGGTTTAATGTTAGCTGGCTGGTTGTGAAGTATAGGAAGGAGAAACATATTTGCAGTCTAGCACAAAGAAAGAATTTCAAATATATTGTCCAAGAAGAAATTCAAAATATTATATAATTTGCATTTGGGCTTAGTATATGGTTTGCATTTTGTGTTTTGTTAGCCATGTTTGTTAGATATTAGCCATGTCAACATGTATCTCTACTTTGGGTGGTTATCGGTTCTTCATATATATGGAATGTGGGCAAAACCATCTATCCACCCATAGTAGTTGACATCTAAATGACCAATGGAAAGCTGAAAAATCACGCTATTTAACTAATATGTTCATTGGCTTCTAAAAGTATCAATCAAAACCCCTTCTCTCCTCTCCTCCCTATGATCTGTGAGGAAAAATCAGTACTGTTTGTAACTGCCAACTGGGTGAATTTCTGTTTTACGGGAATTTTTTAGATCTCTTTTCCTTCAAAACAGCACCTGGGGAAGCAAAATATTAATTATATTCAATAATATTAAAAACTCTTTCCCTGACACAAAGGGACAACCTTGTCCTTGGGAATAAACAGACGTATACAGTCTACTTATACTGCTCGTTTGTTTTAATGAATGCATCTCGAGTTAGCAGAGCATATCGATAACACTAAAAAGCTGTTGTACCCAAATATCTTTTTTTTTTTTTTTTTTTTTACAAATATTTAATGAGCTTGGATCTTTGTATTTTGGTCAGAATATTGTTCTTCACATAACAAGATAAGCACACTTATTGATACTAGGCTTTTGAAGACAATAAGACACCTTGCAAGTCAATATGAGTTGAAATGTCACATAGTGCTGGACTTACCCTTAAACATTTCTAATATAGTTATTTAAACATTTCTATTATAGCTCAGTTAGCCACATTTTCATGTCAAAATAACATAAGACTGGAGCCATTAAATGACAGACATCAATGGGTATTTATACAACAATAAATTGTGGGTTTAAATTTAAAAGTTATGAGAAGTTTCAACTTATACAAATCTAAAACATAATCCCTATCTTTTAAATTACCTTAAATATAATGTCACAGTCACAAGAGCTAAATAATTGAATGTGCTTGTGCTCTCAATCGGAAACTGCTTTAATTGGTAAGACAAAAGAATATTGCTTTATTTTAATGTTGGAAAATATTTTGCATGTCTCAGCCACACATACTGATAAATTACTTCAGGAACTGTACTAGTTATTAAGCTCAGCATCTGTTCCCTTGACCTATACCAGTTTGTCTGACATTCTTAAAAGTCACAAGAGTCCACATTAAGGAGCCAGTCATTAATGAACCTGCTTCTGCAGTGTGCTAGTTAAATCTTGGTAGTTTTGCTATTGCTTTTAGAAGCAAGCATTATTATATTGAAAAAAACAACAATGACAACACTTCAGTGAAGTTGAACTGGTTGATTTTAACCTTGATGCGAAGATGTAGAAGGTATATATGTATATTTATATTTTGCCTATACTGTAGGAGCTGTAACATAAAGTGTTACTGATAACCACAGGGAAAGACTACACAGGAAAAAACAGCAGTACGAGTCGATAAGGGACTAACCTCACAGGCAGGATGTAAAAATATCATTGTATGTTGATATGTTGATGTTTTATACACCTAAAGACATTAAAGTCAATTTTTCACAAATCACACATTTCCATAAGAGGTCATTTTTTTCAGCTTTTATGTACTATATCAGATTTTTAAGTTTGTTAAAATGTACATAAACTTTGTAAGTATTTGGTTGCATTTCCTTTTAAGTGCTTGGACTTGAATCAAATGCACAAGCTTCTGACAATACTTAGCCAGAGTTTTTGCCCATTTCTCCTGACAGAACTGGTGTAACTCAGTCATGATTGTGGGCCTCCTTGTTCAGTCATGCTTTATCAATTCAGTCCACAAATTGTCTATGGGATTCTGGTCAGGGCTTTGTGATGACCACTCCAGTACTTTCACTTTACAAAGATTTTTGTCTTTAAGCCATTTTTTTTTTTTTTTTTTTTTTTTTTTTACCATTTTGGAGGCACAGTATGCTTAGGATCCTACAAGAAGACCCAAGTGGGACCAAGTTTAACTTTCTAGCTGATGTCTAGATAATCCTCCTTCCTTATGATGCCATCTATTTTCTGAAGTGCACCAGTCCCTTTTCCAGCAAATCACCCCCACATGTGATGCTGCCACCCCCATGCTTCACAGTTGGCATGGTGTCTGTCAGATTAAAGGCCTCACCCTTTTTCCTCCATATGTAGCGCTGATCATTATGACCAGTTAAAATTTTGTTTCATCTGACCAGACAACACCCCCGAAAAGTCAAACATTAGTCTGGCTTTTTTATGCTGTTGTCAGAATAGGGGCTTCCTCCTTGCATGCCAGTCTTTCAGCCCTTAGTGACGTAGGACTCAATTAATGGTGGAGGTACTGTACATAATTGTTACCTGATGCCTCCAACTCCTTCACCTTTGTTGTTGTCTTGGTGTTTGGTTGAACTTCTCAAACCAAAGTTGTTCCATCTCTGGTAGTTAATTTGTGCTTCTTTCCTGAATGATGCAGTGTCTGTGTGGTCCCAAGATTTTTATATTTGCATATCTCACTGTCTCTAAAGTTGGGTAATTTTACAACCACCAGCGTGCTCCTATTAACTCATAAATATGACAATTGGCCAATCAGAAGTTTCTAAAAGTCATTACCTCAATATCTTCCACATTCAGTCAACTTGGTGTATGTAAACTTTTGACCCACTGGAAATAAAGCTGAAGTAAATCTGTCCTACCACACACACACACACACACACACACACACACACACACACTCTGCCTGTCTAACCTAGGCGTGTATAAACCTTTGGATCTGTAAATCATATAAAACATATAAACTTAATACTGTTTGATAGATGTTGAATATTTTTCCTCCAGGATCACAATCAGCGCTTATATATATTTACTTTTGTAATATATTTATTATATTACTCAAGACTAACAATGTAAAGATGCATATCTACAAAATATAAAAGCCCCTGTTGAATGACTGATGACTTTAGAGAACCACAGTGTTGTCATTGCAAGATGTGAGAGATTTGTGAAAGGAACAGATCAGTCTGTCACTGCAGATAATTTAAGAGCTCAGGGGTTATTGGGCTTTGCCAAAAACATCTCTGGTGACTATTTATGCAGGTTATGTACAGGTCAGAAGTCAGAAATTCAAGGCTGTAGTCTGGAGAATATTACATTAGAATGAAACATGACACACATAAAATCTGCAAAAGAAAACCCAACCATTTGCAGTTATCGAATTTGAGAAGTTATGTAACGTTACTCAAGGCTATACTCTTGACATTGCACATGATTTATTTGTGGGTATTATTTCAGTTATGCTTGCACTTAGCTTATGTGTATTCACTTCCATTTCCAAGTATCTGTATTCATTTCCATTTCTAAGTAGCTGTTTCCTAAACTCTGAAAACAGTCATCCTAACCTTTCAATATAAGTGAAGTGATATAACTGTGGTACCACACGACACCATAGGCATTTCTTAAGGGGTGGCAAGGGGGGGCCTTGAGCCTGTAACAACAAGCTTGGTCCCTCCTGCAGCCCCAATAGCACAGAGTGCACCTAAAAGGCCAAAAAAACACATTTTTAGTAATTCCCCAATTCTCCCATGTTGATCAGACGGAGGTTTTTCTTAGCTAATTTTGGAGGAAGTTAACAAGGCACAATTGATATTAGCCAAGCAAGCAAGTACCAAATACCAAATACCAAGAACGACAGTGATAGTGGTAAATAAGAAATAAAGGTGAGCAGAAATTTTTTAAACTACCATGTCTATCGCAATGTACTACTTTAGTTATGTAATTCTAACACAGTCTGGCCCAACATGGTAAAATGGTCTAGAACCACCACTGTGTCATACACCTTTGACTCACAAAGACCAAGGAAACTTGTTATTTATTGAGGTAGATGCAGCCTCTGATGCTCCCCACACATGTCAGACTTTTATTGTCACAAGCTCCTGAATCTTGAAGGTAGCAATCTGATTAGTTTTGATTCATTGGCTTTTCTGTGTATACACACTTCTGTGTACCAGTTTTCCACAGGAAAATAAACTTTTAAACATTGTAACACAGTAAGCTATATTGAGCAGGAGTAAGTAGGCAGACTTTTAAAAAAAAAAGGTGAGGTGGGGGTGGGGTGCTTGTGTTGATGGTGGCACTGAAGCCCATCATTTAAAAGACATTAGAGTTTTGTTGGAGCGGTTAATGGTGAATAAATGAGATAATCTGACATGCTTTCCAACAGGCTATGGGAAAACGTCTGTGGTTGGTCATCTGCCATTTCAGTAAAATTGCCTCGTTCTGTGACAGTAGGTGGATCTTGGCAATGTTTATTGAGAAAATGGACTAGTGAACTTTTAACAAATTCTAGAAGGTTGGCTTGCAAGAGTAACACATTCAAAAAGTGATGGACAGAAACACCCAGATATCAGTGATGTTCTTTTTTATTGAAAGTTACAAATTATTTATAGAATTATAAAGATGATTGCATGTGGATCATTTAGTGGCATGGTCAAGTTTGAAGAAATCTCTCAGTTTCAAATGGGCTTTTCAAGTTTTGTTACAAGGATGTTGCATGGATGGTATCATGAGCATTTAAAGCTATCTACTAACAGAGAGGTGGTCCTGACTGATGTGTATCCACTGCTATATGTTTACACAAAAGGAGCAGAAGAGTTAGTAACCCCCATTAAAAACAATGTCCTTGAGATAAAGAGTGCGTCTAAACTAAACGGTGTTCAAGAACAGGATATAAATACATTTCATGTCGACCAGTAAATTTAAGGAGAGTGATGAATGTGATGCTCTTGCCTTTATTTGATATCATAAGCTCTCCATCCTCTTACGTTCTTCTCTATCCAACACCTACATTACTTTGACCTTGGTGACTCTAGTTTGGAGCGATTTGCCTCCCATCATCCCGCTATCTGATAACAGAGTAAATTTTTCTTATCCAATGGCTTATATGAGAGCAGTGCAGTCACTGTTATTTTAAATTCAAATTAAGAACCACCACTTGGCCAGGTGTTTGTTATATTTTGCTTTTCCTATTTTGCTTGAATCTCTAACAGTACATTTACATTTATATTTATTCATTTAGCAGACGCTTTTATCCAAAGCGACTTACAAATGAGGAATTTGTAAGTCCTCATTTACTCAGTTACTGTTACAGTTCTAACAGTACTGCAGAATTCGGTGCAAATGTTAGTACACTTCTGACCCCTCCTCCAAAGCTTAAAACTGATATCCTTGAAGGCTTGGCTGAAGAGATCTTAGAGTGCCTACACCAGTGATTCTCAGCATGAAGAGGCCACTGAGGTCTTGGTAAAGGCCATTCAGAGACTGGCCTTAAGACAGAGAAACAATATTTAAAAACAAAGGTTAGCAATTATTGCAGAAAACCTGAGAAGGATAGGCACATTAAACTCTCCAGAACAAGCATGGTAAAAACTTTTTTTTTTTAAAAGGTAAATTTCCTTTCATACCTCAAATAATCACAGAAGGAAAGAGTTGCCCTCTTGGCAGAGGTGAAAAAGAAAAAATAGAGAGTCTGTGATCACGAAGATAAGGCAGCAGATCTTCTCCAGGCAAAAGGGATTATTCAAGATTCCCCAATGATTTTTGAATTCCAAGACAGATGGCCTTCCCTAATTGAAATGAGCAGTGTAAATATTGACCGTATTTTATAACGGTTATCTAGGTGTCTTGGAGTCCTTGGCGAGTAATGTCAGTGAAGTAAAGGTTTAGTGACATTGGATGGAATTATATTGATAGCTGGAAAGGAAGTTAAAGATCCAAGCAGTCAAATTCAAAGTGTTTCAGTAAGTAAATACATTAGCGCAACGCTAATCTGGTTACTTGATCAACCAAGGTTGGTAGAGGGAAGGAGTTTCTTAGTGAAGAAAAACACAGCTAAAGGCTTGATATATTCTTGTCTAATCTATGAAGGTCCTAAATCATAATCTTGCCATTGCTGCTTTGCTATTACTCTAGTTCTTTCTTTATTTCTTAATTCATGTCAACTGTTCTCTCGATAAGTAAAACATGCTATATGGCCAAAAGTATGTGAACACTCGACCATCACACCCATATGTGGGCCTTCCCCAAACTGTTGGCACACAGGTGAAAGCACACAATTGTCTTAATGTCTTTGTATGCTGTAGCTTTACAATTTTCTTTCACTGGAATGACTGTAAGGGACCCAAACCTCTTCCAGTAAGACAATACCACAGTGCATAAAGTGAGTTCGATTAAGACATAGATTGCCAAGGTTGTTGTAGAAGAGCCCTTACCTCAACCCCACTGAACACCGTTAGAATGAACTGTAACGTCGACTGCGCTCCAGGCCTTCTCACCCAACATCACTGCCAAACCTCATACTCTTGTAACTGAGTGGGCAGAAATACCCACAGCCATGTACCAAAATCCTTTCCAAACACATTCCAAAGGAATAGAGGACATTATAGCAGCAAAGGGGGGGATTAATTTTGCAATGGGATGTTCAACAAGCACATATAGGTGTGATGGTCAGGTGTCCACAAACTTTTGGCCAAAAATATGCATATAAATATAAACATTGCCAGTCAAACACTACATTACTGATTTATTAAAGGTAAGTGTACTTGTTTGGTGAAGCAGTTACTGCTAAGAAAAATACGTATTTAAGCAAATTTGTATACAGATGATCAGAGTTTTATCTCTTCCACTGAAGCGTGTGTTCAGATGACACTCCTGTATATTTGATCTTATATGGACAGTCAGGTTTTTACAAAAACTCAATTGCACACAGTCATTAAAAAATACGAACTTCAGAGAGACTGCCATTTTTTATTAATGAAACAACCAACACTATCTTCTTGTCAAGAACTCACAAGAAAACAGAACATGTGTTAAGAAGGTTTTTATGAATACAATTTTATCCTGTTTGAATGTGCTGTAATATCCCAGGGTAACTGGCCACGTGCAAACACTTTGCCCGAACACTTTGTCTACATTACTAAAGAAACAGAACTTTAGCTTGGTTCCACAAGAGTTTATATCCCTATAATATTTTTAACTGGTCACATATTAAGATGGTGTCATGTGCAGGTCTGTGTGTGGATGAAACATTAGGGACATAAATTATGTGCACAGATGCCCTGTTCTCTTGGGTATCTGGTCTTCAGTTCTTCAATATACATTTGTCTCACTCACAGCTGCAGTCATTCAACCCTGATAAATTGACTGGGATGAATGGCAGAATTTATAGATATGAAACTGTATACTTATTAATGCGCCCAATGGATATTTCTTCAACCACCTGCTGCTATCAGTATTACCATGCCCTCATGACTTCTCTGGCAATGGACTAGTCAATACAGATATGCCTGTAATTTCACCGACATCTTCCAGAGGCAGCCATGAAGAAATTATATGTAGTCTCACCTTCTATCTCTTTTTTCTATATGTGCATGCCATTTTTTTTTTTCAATTTCAGGATGTCAGGCACTTGACAGACTGATATTTTTGTCATTCAATGCCAGCAAGACTAAAGACCTGGTCACTGATTTCAGTAATCAAGATCATTTACACTGGCAGTCAAAAGTTTTTGTTTAAACTTCAATCAATAGCCTCAAGTTATATACTTCAGAATTAGAAAATCTAAGTAAGAAATAGGTATAAGCAAACTGACTTTTTTTTATTGGGAGAAAAACTAGCTATAACTGGAAAAGGTTGCTCTTGACACCTCTAATTAGGCACTTGTATCATACAACACTATATCAACTCTAGGATAATTATAAGCTTACAGTAAGTGGTTCACCAAGCAAATGCCCTTACCTTTAATACAGCACTAATTTAGAGTCAATACATAAGGGGCATAGAGAAAATGAAAAGTCCTTAAATATGGTATAAATTAGATCTAGGCATTTGGTGGGACATTTATTTATTTATTTATTTATTTTGCCAATATTGTGTAAAATGTAACAAAACATTTTTAAAAATTAATGTGCTGAAAAACCTCAAACTGGCATTTTACATCAGAATGGGTGGTGTGGAGAAGGTTAAGAGCTTCAGATTCTGGGGGCCGCCCACAGAGAAGAGTCTTGATGCATGCCTTCCTTGTACCCTGGGGGATGGTGGGACCAGTTGAGCAGTGCTAGAGGATTGGAGTGAGCTTGGTGCAGTGCGGGGTGTGATAAGTGCTTTGAGGTAAGCAGGTATTGGTCCATTTTTGGCTTTGTACACAAGCATCAGTGTTTTAAATCTCATGTGGACAGCTACAGGAAGCCAGTGGAGGGAGCACAGCATTGGGGTGGTGTGGGAGAACTTAGGACGGTTGAAAATAAGTCATGCAGCTGCATTTTGGACCAGATGCAGAGGTTTAATGGCAAGCACCTGAGTGGCCTGTGTGGATAGAAATGGACGACTCCTTCTGATGGTGTAAAGGAGAAATTGACATGGTCATGACAGTTTAGCAGTGTGAGAGGAAAAGTATAGGTGATTGTCCATGGCTACCCCAAGGTTGCATGCAGTGACAGAAGGTGAGATCTGAGAGTTGTCCAGGGAGATCACAAGATCCTGACATGAGGATGAATCATATGGGATGAACAACTTCTGTTTTGCTTACATTAATTTTCAACTGAAGAGCTGCCATCCATAATGAAATGTTTGCCAGACATGCTGAGATCTGAGCAGAAACATGAGTGTCTGAGGGCGGAAAGTAGAGGATGAGTTCACTGTCAGAGGATATGACTTCACCAAGAGAACAGAAGAGGACCAAATACTGAGCCTTGCGGACACCAGTGGAAATCGTGCACGGAGCAGATGTGGATCCTCTCCATATCAACTAATATGACAAACCCCCCAGGTAGGAAGCAAACCATTGCCATAGTGTGCTTCAAATTCCAAGACTCATGATAATGTACAAGAGAGTCTTGTGGATGAGTGTATCAAATGCTGCTGAATGGTCAAGAGTCTTCTTCTAATACGTAGACATTTCATGTAACTTTCCAGATTCACTTTTCTAATTTAACAATCAATTACGTCAGTATGGCACATGGTCAGACATGTATACTAATGTTTGCATCATGCACTAACTATATGTCACCTGGTCTTTTTCCAATCTTTACCTGTCCAGTTTAATTGAACCTGTGCCTACTGTATCCTCAGATTCCTGATCTTGACTGACAGGAGTGGAACTCACTGTGGTCTTCTGCTGTTGTACAGTAGCTCACCCACCTCAACGTTTGCTGTGCTGTGCATTCTGAGATGCTTTTCTCCTCAGCACGGTTGTAAAAAGTGGTTATTTGAGTTACTATAGCCTTCCTGTCAGCTCAAACTAATGTGGCCATTCTCCTCCGACCCCACAAACAAGTTGCTTTTGCCCACTGAACTGCCGCTTCCTGGAAATGTATTTTTTCGCACAGCTCTGTGTAAACTCTAGGGACTGTTGTATGTGAAAATCCCAGGAGATCAGCAGTTTCTGTAATACACAAAACAGCTCACCTGGCACCAATTACCATGCCATGGTCAAAGGCACTAAAATCTAATTTTTTCCCATTCAGAAATTTACATTTGATGTGAAAATTAACTGAAGCTCTTGACCCGTATCTGCGTGTTTTTATGCATTGCACTGTTGCCACATGATTGGCTGATTGGATAATGATTGGATAAAAAACATTAATAGCAGATGTACAGGCGTACAGTGAATGGTGAGTGTACATACAGTACATATATTGTAAAAGAAATTTTTTTCTAACACATTTTTGTTTAAACAAAATCATTTTTATAAAATATAATATATACAGTAGAATCACAGTGATTAAAAAAATAAAGATAAATAAATAAGATATAGTTATGGTTAGGATGAGAACATGTTTTATTGTGATTAAATATTTTACTAAGTATACTATAGATTTTTAAAGGCAAACTAAAACAAGCTTGTTTGTCCTTAAATCTCTGTTAGCATGAGAAATGAGATTAGTCATGCTACATATATTTTATCTAATGACCTGTAAACTGTTGCTGCCCTTCTTAGTGAAGAAGATGACATGCTTCACTGCCAGTGAGTGCAGCATTGTAATTTCACTTCAGAGTGGATAAAATCCTCCTATCAAGCCACAATATATGATCCATTCTACAGCAGGTTTTAGCTGAGTGCTCAAGAAATATGATAGGTAGTGTTTATAGCTTCAAAACAGCCTCCCATCAGAGCCCATAGGAGGGGATGGAGAGGTGAAAGAAGAAAAGAGGGACATCTATCATGTCACTTTTGGGATTTGTCTTCATTCCTTCTCCTTTACCTGGCACTCAGTGACAAGCTGACAATGATATTTTGTGGCCCAGACCACCTATATGAATAATTGGTCCTTTTTGCCCTGCACCTGTGAGGACTGCAAACTCCACTCCAACCTAACCCCACAACCCCACCGACACCCCCCACCCCTAAGAGTTACACCTTGAAAAGAACTTAGATTTCAAGGAAAAATGATTTTATAAGATAGGATGACCACATGATATAAAATATAGTAAATATTATTTATATTACACCTCCTTTAATTCACTTTCCTTAAGTTCCCTGCTTTCAAACCCCATTTCAAGATCAAGTATTCAGTGTGATTAAGTATGACCTAAAGGCAGAGCAATCAATATGGCACACATACACAAGCCAGCTCAGGTATGTATGATTGGCAGCTCCTGAAAAAAAAAAGATTGATAAGCACTCCAAACTCCTGTACATAGAGAGGCTCTCCAGCTTACAAAGCAAATAAATAGCAGCTCCAGTAGCAATGCACACAGTGGAAGACAGCTGGAGGGGTTTCTGCCTGTCTCTGGCCATAGCTTGTAGATAAAACTGCCTTTTCTTTGTAATTTAGTAAGGCAAATAATATGGCTTCAGGATTTGTAAGACAGCTAGTAAAACGGTAGAGACATTTTCTTGGATTTATAGGTGGTTAGGATCCATTTTGTTGTTGCAAAAAATAACACATTTTTATATACATTATATATATTTTCAGAATGTGTTTGTGGCGGCAATGTTGATATAGAATAAGAGCCCAAAGCTCTGACAATAACACTGTTGTGTTGTTTTTGGATTTGTGTTCGAACATTTTGTATATGAGTTTAGGGCTAAGTTCAGGCTGGCTGGACAAACTTTAAACTAACTTGTGCAAAGCTAAAAAAAAGAATGTGTGTTTCAAACCATAACTTACCTTCTCTGGCAGTGCTGGTGGGGTAGAAAAGGTGCAGAAGACAATCTGCGGCTGTTTATGCATGCCACACTTCAAATTATCATTGCAAAGAACATGCACAAACATCAGGGGATGTTCATTAGCCCACATAAGCCCTTTATGATAAATTAAATTTTAAAAAAAATATATTTAAAATGCTTATTCCATTAGGTAAGACTGCTTTTATCCATTGATGTCATGTTGAAAAATACCTGGGTTAAGTGACATAGTTGATATAAGATTGTGTTATAACATGTTCATATGTTTGAACATCTTTGTACTGTACCTTGGTATACTTCTTGTATGCCAAAATCACATAATGGTGATGATTGTGAAATTAAGTAACAAATTAAACCCACAAACACATACATAGATCTGGATTTATGGGGTAATGACATTGTCATAAATAAATAAATAAATAAATACTGTATATACATATACAACATATGACCCTGTCATGACTGTGTCATGGACTTGCCAGGTATATTGTTTAAGCCATATGTAAAAATCTTATAAGCAAACAGCTTGAGCAATATAAAACTAGTGAATAATCATGATTTTACAACATTTGTAACCCAGCTCAATACAAGATACTATTGCATGCATTGAAAAGTAGAAAATCTCTTATTTTGTAAAAAAAACTTACGAAATTATCTAAAACTGGACTCATTGACTTAACTAATCCTCTGAAAGAGAGAGGAATGAATCTTGGTCATGACTCTGTCCTGCTGATTGCGAGAGGAGGAAACCTTGATTATGACTGAAAAATTCCTTGACTCAAACATTGACCCGCTGAACAGAAGAGGAGGAAATTTAGCTCATGCCGGAAAGATTAGTGATACAAACACTGATCCATTAAATGACAAAGAGTGAATCTCAGTTACGACCCAAAGGATTTTCTGACTCAAACACTAAGTGTTACGTTATCCAATGTATTTCTGTTTGCCCTATGTGCCATTTGTGTGTCTGTCGGTGGTGGGATGGGTTTCTTTTGTCTCCTCACCTTCTCTAGGCCCCGCCTACTACATGCGTACGTTCCGGCTTGCTACTGGACAATCACGTCCTGTCCACGCCTGCTCTGGCCTTGTGCGACAGGATTGGTTGCCTGCACGTTTCCGGAAGTGTACTTAAGCCTTGTCAGTCGCCATCCCAGGGCAGATCACTGCCATTGCGTTGTGTATAGAAAGAAGTGCTTTTCGCCTGTGTATGACCCTATGCCTGTTTTGACTTTGTTTATGCTCTGCCTCATTACGATTCATGTGAAACACTTGTATATATGTATATATTACTTTGTTAATTAACACACTAATAGTCACCCCTATAAATAGTGCACAGTTAAGAGTGGTTTGTAGGAAGTCAGCACCATTTGTGTTTCTCCTTTTCTCCTGTTTTTGGGTTAGCTAGGGAGTGAGGGAAGACGGTGTATTTTTGTTTTCTTTTCTTGTAGTTTAGTTAGTTTTCTTTGGTAAAGTTAGAGGGTATTTTTTTGTTTGTTATTTTGGCCTGGCCGGCTTCTGAATATTGAAACCACTATATATATAAAAAGGTGCTCCGTTTGGAGAATAAAAACAAAGTAAACGCAATCTTGGTCTCGCCAACCCTTTTCTTTTTTTTTAATTTTATTGTATGTTGCGGCCTGACCTAGACCGGGTCGTAACATAAGTCATTGAATGCCAGAAGAGTTAAGCTCGGTTGTGACTAAAGACATTCACTGACTCAAGGAGTGTAAAAGTAGGTTTGGCATATACAGCATGTATACAACGTAGACAATTAACAGATTTTTACATACATACACATAACATAATCTTTATAATCTATCTGTGTTTGATAAGCATGAAGCAACAACTGAACACAAGGACACAACTCAATTTGTTCACCCTAGTGCCTCATTCAAAAAGACTCATTTGTGAATGAAACATGTCTATTCTTTACCTCCAATATGTCTGCTTTTGCATCAGTGTTGTGTTATTGTTTTAATATTGTTATTATAATGTTACAAAACTGATCACTGCATTATCCTACACAGTGACTCTCTTATTTCCAATGCGTTCTGCTGGAGTCCAGAGGCCAGTGAACCAATAACAACAAAAAATTATGTCCCTATGAATGTCACAAGAAATAATCACTGTTTATATGACAGTCAAATTGAAATGTAAAATAATGCATCAAATTCCATCAATCACACATTCCAGGTCGCTGAAACGTACACAAACGGCAATTCCAATCAGGTCACGGAGCATCCAATTTATATGCAGTTATTCAGTGTTGCCCATCTGACCATTTGGTTCCTTTGAATGGAGCAGATGGCATTTCCATCCTAGCTTTTAGATGAGACACATTCCCGGCCTATGACCTTCTTCCTCTGTTCCCACAAGCAACACTTCAGAAGCTCTCTCTCCTTGCTGAGAACTGGGACACTCCCATCATATCCCAAAATGTCACTTTTTGATGAATAGTTACAGTAGCACCTTGGAGTGTACAGATTACAACACTGATAAATAAGGATCAGAGAGATACAGAGGTGTAGTCTTTCTGAATGCAGAGGTTATTTTGTAGATTTAATGATACTCAGAATATATCATAGACTATCCAAGAAGTAAGACTCACCCACAGATTTAGCAGTGCAGTAAAGTATTGCACATAGTCAAATGAACAAGCCTGGAACCCTTAAGGTCCATTTGGAGGAAGCTTTAAGCTGGGGGTAATACTACACATTTCAACTACACATTTGTTGCAAATTGGTGATTGTACATATCCAAAAATAGTGCACTAATATAAACAACTAGGGCAGTATATGATGCTCAACATGATGCTCCTTCTTGTTGTCAGTATCTTTCATTGCATTTGCAGTTACTCATTTGGCAGACACTTACAAAAATAACTTACAACTGTGGTGATTGGTTGATTGGGTTCTGCTCAAGGGTCCAACAGTAGCAGCTTGGCAATGTCAAGATTTGAATTTCCAACTCTCTAATTATAATTATAATCCCGCCATCGTCACTATTTACCTTGTTGCGGAAAATCAAACAAAGTGTAAAAAAGGTATTCCAGTGCTAGTGATAGAGTTGGGGTACTCGATCCTGAATTCGGACTCGAGTCTGGACTCAAGTCCAATTATGAATGAACTCGGACTTGTCACGCATTCAGGTAAATTTGTACTTGAACTTGACACTGACTTCGACATTTTGGACTCAGAAATTTTTCAGAGTACAGTCAAGTCCGCGTCATGTGTAACATGAAAAGAAAGATAAAGAATAAATAACAACATTAAAATTAAAGAATGAATTTGAAGTGCAAGCACAGAAAGTCGCCTCATCGCACGAGTACCGAATTGAGTTCCCTTTAGCAGCTTATTACGCTTGGACAGCCAAATAAATACACACACATCATGTCAAAATGCAGGTTTGGCCAAGTATTCATGCAAACACAGGCGGTTATGTCTTAAGTGTATGTAAACAGTTGGGAAAAAATGTGAGGTGTGTCAATACAGTATATTGGATCTGTGCATTAGGTCTTAAAATGACAGCAGTCTAATAAACCTTCTGCTGTCTGTATTATTAATCAATCAACAAAAGACAAAGAGAAAATCACTCACTCATTTGACTGAATAACTTCAGTAAATTTAATAAGAATCACTGTATATATCATACACTGAAATCTATTTTATTTTACATTTAATTGCTCTATTCAATTTTCGTAGTATTACTTACTTGAGTACTACTGATAGACGTACCTGAGAAAACGTATCGTTATCATGAAATAAGATTGTAGTCATACCGTCCACCCTAAACATTAGCATTTGGTGATTCCAGTCTGGAATTTCACATAAAATACTTCTTAAATATCATAAATCCCCCTGCTGATAGGGATTTTTTTTTTTTTTTCATTTTAGGAATTAAAATGAAAAAAAGTTACAGGAACAGAGCTGTGTTCAGAAATTAGATTGTTGTCATTCACAGACAGATTAAAAGCAGTAATAAAGCATAAGCTTGTTGTTATGACATGCTGCTAAATGTAACTCTACTCTCTACTCTCTCTCTCTCTCTCTCACTCTCTCTCTCTCTCTCTCTCTCTCTATCAGCCTATATAACTGTGGGAGAGAGGCATATACTGATAATGCAAATAACTGAAATGTCAACTCAAACTGGAGGACACAATATAGTGTGATACAATAACAAAACAGGTTAATTTGTATTTTCATACACTTGTAACATAATAAAAGTTCTACATATACCTCTATATCCCTTTTTTTCTTTGAAATAAAAAATATTTAATGGCAATTTGGCAGTTTGTGAAGGTTAAAATATTAATTTAACTGCTCTGTGTTGAGTTTACAATTGCAATTTCAATTTTTTTATTTAATTACTTTCTGATTTAATTACTTTTTCAAGTCCAACTTGTATAGCTAAAGCTCTACAACAGAGGTCTTTCTGGAACTTCCACATATGAACTACAAATGTCCATGCTGTATTATATAAATGACTATAATGGTAAAATAAAGGCTGTCCTCTCCTAGATACCATGGCCTCTCATTAACTCCTTTTCGAACTCGTAAAGACCTGACAATGTCTTATTTGTACATAAAATAGTTAAAATAGTATTAATATAACAGGTGTTTCATTTGGAGATCTAAACCAACCAACCAAACAAACAAAAACAATGTAATGTTGTTGCTATATTTGCTCCAAACAAATAAAGCTTCCAGGACAAAAAAATGGAAAGAAAAGAAAAATCCCCTTTCAATCTATTAGATACAGAGCCTATTTAATTATCTCCTCCTCCAGATGATCCCCAGTCCCTGCTTTATTACTGTGTGGATAAATGCATCCAATTAACAGTCAATTAATTCACAGTTCACTCCTGCAGGTCTTACGAAAGGGCAGTTAATCATGTGACTCCATCTGACTCGCTGGGGTTGGAGAGTGTGAGCTTGTTGTGCTGGTCTCATTGGATTTTGCCCACACCTTCTCAAGGGCATTAATGCCAGTTACAGAGTAATTGAAAGTGTGCTTGACAGGTAGGAATAGTGTCTTAATTCCATGTCTTTGCTTCTTGACACTGATGGTGCCTGGAGGCAGTGTTTTACTGAGGTGAAGGCTAGGTTTAGTGTGGGCAGGAAAAGAATGACAGAGTGTGTAGGTTTACACTGAATACTGCAAAAAAAAATATTCTTGATTATAAATAATCAATTTTTTATTTCCCGATTGGTCAGAAAGTGTTTTGAATTTTTCCATACACAAAGATAGATTCGCTAAATCAGTGGAATCATAATTGTATATGGGGAAATGATAGATATGTGGCAAACTCCAGTAAATAACCATGTGTACATGGGTCAGAATTGCAAACAAGAATCAAAGTGCAGAGAAGCTTGCTGAGAATTCCACTGCCTTTTGTTCAATCCAACTCTGAAATTACATTAAAAAGTATGTAAAGGTATGTAAGCAGTCTTGTATTTGTCTTGTTTTAAACCAATAAATAAAAATAATTTATTTGATATTGTTTGTCATGACCTTTACTTTGTTGAATTTCTTTGTGATCCTACCCTTTCCACACTTTTTCAACACTGGTTTTGATTCAAGGGAGATTTTCAGCCCATATGTGTCTTACAGTATATTTACCACACAGAAACATTACAGGGAGGGGAAGGCTATAAATGTACGTTAAACATGCATTACTTTACAGAGTGTTCTCTCTCTCTCACTCAGTTACACACATACACTCTAACAGCCAGCATAAACAAGACATATTACCTCCACCAATAACAAGTATTCAAATTATAATGAAGGACAGAGTTGCAATATGAAACAGGAGCAGCAATCAGTCACAAACTGAAGGGTTCTTATAAAAAGGATAAGAATTGATTTATCTGGAAACAGGGAATTTTCTTCCCTTCTCCCTTCACTGTAGAGCAGAATGTGAATAATGCAGTGCTCTGCATATGGTAGTGATGAGGGGTTACAAAACACAGCAAAGCACTTAGCTGCTTGATAAAATCTGACTCATGCTAGCAGAAAATACAGTCTAGCCCAAAGCCTATGCAAAGTGTCTGATGAATCGGATGCAACAAAAGGATGTGGTGACTAAAATGAATGATGTGTGGAACTCGCAGAACGAGTTTGGAGCTGGGTCTGAAACCATCACAGACTGAATCAGCAGTTCTGACTGTGGCTTTACAGGATCAGCATGTGAGTATGTGTGACAGGTGCATTATTTTATGTTAGAATGTTTAGTGAATGTGTCTTTTTATATGCAAACATACAGTACGTTAAACTTTTAAACATGTTCTTTGTCGCTCTGATCCTCCTAATGCTTCATATTGTAATCACTTCCAGACACACTGCAGCCTGGCAACACATTTCCCCTGGTGCTCACACACACACACACACTTGATCGTGGCTATCTAAATGACAGCTACCTAGTCTAGCTACTGTCTAGACTTTATTCTAATTTCTCTCTTTGTGCTGACCCTGTGCATTATAGAGTTGTACTGTAATCTCAGAGCAGCCAGGTCTCAACCTAGACCTATATAAATTGTGTATCATAAAGAGAGTCATGAAGGCTAGTTCTCATCCTATTGTTCATGCTGGATGTTGGCCAGAGCATGAGCTCATTGACTCTTTCAGCTTTTTCAGGCTACATCTCATCCAATCACTGTTAAATGCCTATGTGGAGCTAATGCCTCTTGAGGGCCCAGTAAAATCAGTCAGCCTCAAAACCCTTGTTAGCATCAAGATCATTGTTATAATGACAGCAAGAGTGTCGCTTTGAACAGTCTCAGATAATAAAGGTTATATAAGCGGAAAGATGCTAATGGTCCCGATCTGAACCAACCAACCAACCCCAACACCTCAATGTCTTCATTGGTATCATATGACAAAAAAGCTGGGGCATTATGGGGGCATATTTGGTCCCCCACAAAGATTTAAAAACATGCCCTTCCACCACACACACACACACACACACATGCATACACGCACACACACATACAAAACACAGTTTTTCAGATATCTGTCATTACCTGTCCTGCGAGCATTCAAATTTGTGTAACATAAAAACGACACCCCATAGAGTTTAATGCTATAAATGAAGTTTAATCTTCGACAAAATAACCACACCCAGTTTTTGGGGTGTGCTAGGATATAACATTTTATGGCAAGGCACCAAAATATATTCCTTATAATATGTGCACTGATAAACCCACACTGCATGCTATAAACAGGCATTTATGTGACCTGTTACTATTTGGCTGACATGACGTCTTTATTATTTTTCACATTGTGACTTTAATCATTATTGTGAAGTGCCTGTAAAATGCACAGCTTTATCCCTTCTGTCCACTAATTGGGTGCTTACAATTAAAAACAGTGCTGTTGCTGGGTGGCTCCTTGAATTTGACCTTATTTGCAATGTTTTAGCAGCACCTGTCCTGCTGTGATGTGCGATAAAAATGTGAATAAAAAAGAGATGGAGAGGGGGATGGGGGGGGTGGGGGAGTGGGGGGGGGGGGGGGGGGGGAACTT
>JANDJT010000071.1:11366964-11405269 GCA_024331685.1 Stegophilus panzeri | reverse complement strand
ACCTTCAAAACCTGTGGCCAAAGGCATTTTGTCTCATGTAGCATCCTGCCAGCTCAGTCCCTGTGCCCATTTGTCAACGGATATGTCCAATCGCTCACTGCCAGTCAGGCAAATCAGCACCTTGTCACTTTGGAAATGACAATTTGAGTCCCAGTCAAACTCGGCAGCCCTGTGCAAGTCTTCACTTGACAGGCTCTGTCTCAAAACCAGTGGCAGCTAGAAGAAAAAAATGGAAATAATAATAAAGCTCAGGCAATTTGGTCATGCAGGCAGTCTCTGACAGTCTATTAGAGTATAAAATTGTGAAGATTGGCTTTGTGATGGAAAGACGGTGGCTAACATCCTCTAAGTGGAATCAGAGGTGTATTGCAGATCTCTGCCCTGTGGTGTGTGTGACAGGCCTGCGCCCTGGACAATCTTCTGACATCCACACCAGTTCCTAAATTAGTGCAACACTGACAAGAAGACATGGATGCAGGTCTTCAGACTTAGTACTCCACATTTCTTGAATGCATGAGCACATATGCCCACACACCACCACATACATGCTGATTACATGCATGTGTAAACAGAGATGCGCACAGATGCTCACACAGACAGATAACTAAAATCTACCTTAGTCCCTTAAGCAAGCACACTTGATGAAGACAGCTGCGATTAAGGTATTAATCTACCACTTCCATCACCTAATGTTGAACATACATATGACAGACTTTCAGTCTTACATCTTTGCTGATAACAAGGAATTATTAATATATCAAAGTTCACTGTGCCGTGCTCTGCATGTAAAATATATAATTTGGTAGTTTATTTATTTAATTAATTGTAATTATTTCCTTATGTTTAAACCAATGGCTTTGTTATGCTGTAGGGGCCATTTTGCTGGCATGGTTTAGCTCAATCAATAGAAAATCAATACAAAGTTCTTATGGCTGATCATCTTTAACCTATAATTAAATATTTCTATCCTGATGGGAGTGGTCTCTTCCAGGATGATCCTGCCCCCAACTACAGGGCACAAGAGACACTGAATGGTTTGGACAAAAAAAAACAAAAAGACAAAAATGATGCAACTCATCTGCCATGGCCTTTCAAATATGAGAGATTTTAGAGCAACATGTTAGAGAGTACTCTACATGACCAAATCTTATCAAAACACCAAGTGAGGCAATATTGTTTGGAAGATTTGTGTTCATGCATTCAGTACATTTCCAGAGATTTCAATGCTTTGGTGTACACAATCTGTCTGACTGTCCAGACACTTTAGAGATGGTTTTGTAACATTTTCCAGCCTGACAAGCCTCAGAAATCTACTTTGTTTGTGTCATGATACACTTACACAAACATGTGTTGTGAAGATCAGACTTTGATAGATCCCTGTTCTTTAAATAAAACATGGCACTCACTCACACCTGATCATCATCCCATTGATTGAAAACACCTGACTCTAATTTCACCTTCAAATTAACTGCTGATCCTAGAGGTTCACGTACTTTTGCAACTCGCAGATATGTCATTTTGGATATTTTTACCCAATAATTAAATGACCAAGTATAATATGTTTGTCTCATTTGTTAAATTGGGTTGTCTTTGTCTGCTTTTAGGACTTGTGTGCAAATCTGATGATGTTTTAGGTCATATTTATGCAGATATATAGAAAATTCTAAAGGGTTCACAAACTTTCAAGCACCACTGTATAACATTGACATGAGGACATTTTGGGACTGTGATATTCAGGAACACATGCATTGATTGCTATAATAGTCATAATTTTGGAGTTTAACAATGGGTTTGGGAGGAACTGGTTGTACTGATTTGGACAGAATTGAACTGGTTATATAAAAAAGTTGGAACTGGGGCAATGTAGGACTAATAGTGATGTGACAAGTTGAAATAAGAAGGTGATGTGAAACAGGTGAGGCAATCATTTAATCATAGTATATAAGGAGCTTCCAAAAAAGGCCTAGTCCTTCAATAGCAAGGATGGGTCGAGGCTCGACAATCTGCCAGCAGATGCGTCAGTGAATAATCCAACACTTTGAGAAGAACATTCCCCAAAGACAAATCGGTAGGATTTGGGGCATCTCACCTTCTACAGTGCAGAATATAAATAAAAGATTCAAGGAATCCGGTCAAATCTTGGTGTATAAAGGGCAAGGCCGAAAGCCACTTCTGAATGCATGTGATCTCCGATCCCTCAGACGTCACTGTCTTAAAAACCGTCATGATTCTGTAATGGATTTCCTGACATGGGCTCGGGA
Organism: Stegophilus panzeri; assembly: GCA_024331685.1. Taxonomy (NCBI): domain Eukaryota; kingdom Metazoa; phylum Chordata; class Actinopteri; order Siluriformes; family Trichomycteridae; genus Stegophilus; species Stegophilus panzeri. The sequence continues at coordinate 11,403,008 of JANDJT010000071.1, read as the reverse complement.
AAACTTTCATCAGTCAACACCATTCACCTCCACAGATGCAAGTTAAGGCTTTACTATATAAAGCAGAAGCCATACATCAACACTGTCCAGAAGCGCCACTGACTTCTCTGGGCTCGGGCTCATCGGAGATGGACAGTAGCACAGTGAAATCGTGTTTTGTGGTCCGACGAAACAACATTTCAAATAGTTTTTGAAAAAAACAGCCGTTGTTCTCTCCGGGACAAAGAGGAAAAGGACCATCCAAGCTGTTATCAGTGTCAGGTCCAAAAGCCAGTTTCTGTCATGGTATGGGGAACTTGCACATCTGTGAGGGCATCATTCATGCAGAAAAATATGTACACATTTTGGAGCAACTTATGCTGCCATCCAGAAGTCTTCTTTTCCAGGGATGTCCCTGAATTTTCCAGCAGGACAATGCCAAACCATATTCTGCCTGGATTACAAGCGTATGGTTGTGTAAGCAGAGAGTGCAGGTGCTAGCATGGCCTGCCTTCAGTCCTGCAGCTAAAATAAGGCAACGAAGGCCCTGTATAGGTGCGCAGCCAAAGAAATGCAAAATGGATGAATGTGGGAAAATTCCACTTGCTAAACTTAACCAATTGGTGTCTTCAGCGCCCAAACGCTGAATAAGTGTTATTAAAAGAAAAGGTGATGTTACACAGTGGTAAACAGTCGACTGTCCCAAATTTTTTGGAGTGTATTGCCGTCATCAGATTAGAAATGAGTGTATATTTTCAAAAATAAATTAAATTAGCAAAGTAAAACATCAAATAATGTGTTAATAATGTGTTTTCAATATAGTACAGGGTGAATTGAATTTTCAAATGACTCTTTGTTTGTTTGTTTTTTTGCATTTTCCATGCTGTCCCAACTTTTTCAGAATTTGGGTTGTATTTTATATTACATCTTGGTCATTATGGGTGAATCTGAATAGCCACCATCTTGTTCATCAAACAGACTTTGTGCACAAAGCACACAAAAGTTTGCATATGCATGGTATGTAATAAATTAGGATCAAAACTCTGCTTCAATATCTTAAATACAATTTAAAAGTTTTTTTTTTCTTTTAAACAGAAAAAACAGTGCTGTAAAGGTGCATAATCGGTAAGAATGTATCTTGCAATTGCTCTGAACATAAATGGCTTTACAAATCCCCCAGGCTTTCAACTGAAGGAGATAAACGAGCACACTGCTTTACTGTGAAAAGCATCAACTTGGCCAGCAATATGTCATCAAAATCTTTTATAGCCTCTTTTTTCTAAAGCAATGCCAAAAAAAATGATCAATGTTTCTTTGCAGCCACCGTTACTGATCAGAGTTATCTTATATTTATTTGAGACGGATTATTGATTAGCAGTTAATTAGCATTAGTTATTGTCTTAGGGCATTCTGTGCCATCGATCCCACTTCATTCTATTGTTGCTACTGTATTAGGGTAGCAGGACCCACCTCATCCAATCTTTAGCTTAATGTAATGTCCAAATGTCTTGATGTCCAAATTAAATGGCCACATACCAAGTGACTATCAATGCAAGGCTATACTGTATGTACATGAATAATATCACGCTGAATTGATTTTCATTTTGTGAGGTGCTGGCCAAAATGTCATCCATTTTAAATCAAATTACTACACTGCAGGGTGCACGGTGGCTTAGTGGTTAGCACGTTCACCTCACACCTCCAGGGTTGGTGGTTCGATTCCCACCGTGGCCATGTGTGTGCGGAGTTTGCATGTTCTCCCCGTGCTGCGGGGGTTTCCTCCGGGTACTCTGGTTTCCCCCAAAGACATGCATGGTAGGTTGATTGGCATGTCCAAAGTGTCTGTAGTGTATGAATGGATGTGTGAATGTGTATTTGATTGTCCTGTGATGGATTGGCACCCTGTCCAGGGTGTACCCCGCCTCGTGCCTGATGCTTCCTGGGATAGGCTCCAGGTTTCCCTGTGACCCTGAAATGGATTAAGCGGTATAGAAGATGGATGGATGGAAAGTAACAAAATCTATAGCAAATAGCTTTTGAAGGACACTAAAGTTAGCAGTAATTAATTCTGTGTACTGAGAATATATTCTAAGGTGTTCAATGATGTTAAATAATTTGGAAACCTGAAATCATTTCCTATATCAGATACATAATCCATAATAATGTTTAACTTACTCTTTTTGATTACACTGTATTGAAAATTCTATAATAAAGCCAAACCAAACTATACTTTTCACTGAAATGAATAAGGACCAAGACTTAAACCATTGCCTATACCTATAGATGAAAATCAGCACAGCGTTACAGTATGAATTACATTCAGTCATCTTCAATAACCACTTTATCCTGGACAGGGCCGTGGTGGATCTGGAATCTATCCCAGGAATAAATTGGCATTCTTTCTCAGGGTATCACACACACACACACACACACACACACACACACACACACACACACACACACACACACACATACATCCCAGAGTCTTTCACACCTGGGGACAATCTAGAGTGGGAGAACCTAGAGGAAACCCACAGGGGCGCAGAGAGAGCATGCAAAACTCCACACAGAGCTCAGGAGCTCAGGATTGAACCAAGAACCCTGGAGCTGTGGGGTGACATGGCTACCCACTTTCTATGCACCGCAGTGAGCTTTTATGACTTTGTCCTCTTCCCTTCTTGAATGTAGGTGAAAAAAATCCCCTAGAAATGCAGTAGTGCCTGAAGTCACTGGTTCTCTGGGGCAGTGCAAGCCATCCAATACATTTGTACTTATTCTCTATCTTTACACATTGCACCAGGATTTATATTCTGAAATTTGCTGCAGCAAAACCCCAATTGAATAAATGCAAAAAAGCCTGCAGTTTTGTCTAAGGTTGAAGACAGACCCCTGAGATTGCCCTACCATTCCAACACAAAGGCAATAAAAACTAAACTTGTGATGAATGCAAAGTTGCTCTCCCATGGCTCAAATTATGTCATGGGGAAATGCTTTTGCATAGGTTTCTTATCCACTCTAATATTTAGCAGCATGTTTGACCTCCTACAGGAACAAATATTCTCTTTATTAATGAATTCTTATTATTTGACTTTCATTATATTTAAATAAGGTACCCACCATTGCAAGAACAAAATAAATCACACATAAATATTTTACTATGTGTTTGCTGACTGCAGTTCAGGATAGTCTTTCTATTGTATCTACATACTTACAAACACCCCCTGCCAATACAGACCATGGTTTTGGAAGTCAGTTGTCCAAGGCAAGGTTTGCCCAAATCAAGAGAAGGCAAGTTCATAATACTGGATCCACATCCTGTTATCTATAAATCCAATTTTAATTATCACATTAACATTGCAGTAGATTCTTTTCTGTTGTTAAGCCGAGGATGGTAGAATTGTTGGATATTATAGCTTGATATCTGTGTCTTTTTTTTTCATTGTAAATTAATTGGCAAATAATTAACAAAAATTATTTGTACTGTATGTGCAGCATTAAATGCAGTTAAATCCTGTCTGATTCTCAGGAGTCTTCTGCTTTCAGCATATTGAGCATCAATACCAGTAAAAGCTACAGAGGTGTGAACTTTAAGCATTTCATCCTAAATGAAATTTATAGCAATGCAAAATGGCTGTCAGGGCCTGTTGTTTGTTCATCAGCTAAATTGGTTGTTATAGGAAATGAATGATGGGATGGGCATGTTGACTTGGCACCGGTTTACTTCCTGGGATTGATGCCTTCAGTCATTCCCAATTTCATTAACTTTTGACTTCTCTCTCTCTCTCTCTCTCTCTCTCTCTCTCTCTCTCTCTCTCCCATCTCATTGGAATTTTCATTTATTTACATACATTTATCATAGAACATTCATTCAGGTGAATTTATCATGCAAAGAGTGTGCATAGTAATCACTGTTCAGAACAACAACTACCTACCAGAAATGTTTTTAGATACAATATTAATATCAAGCCAACCAATATTATTCAGGCAAACATTAAATATCAAAAAGCCACCATACACAGTGTGTGCTGTGGTCTCCGAAAAATCATGCCATTATCTAAAATATTATATTTCATCATATTATATTATAACAGTTTCACTGAATTGTAAGTTGCCGGCACATGGCTAAAATATTCATAAATAACCAGTGACACTGAGATGGACAATTGTCTGTTTTTATTCCTTCCAACTGCCCTCTAGATTTACGCATTTAAACTTCCACTAACATTTTGCCTAAATGTAGATTTTACATGGCACGCACACACACATAAACCTTTCCTGACAATGGGCATAAAACTACAGAAACATAAACACTTAATAAATGCTTATAAAAGAGAGCCTTTGTTAATTTTAGTGCCAAATTAACATAATACCCATTACATTATGGTGTCAAGATATTACTATTTTTTGAGGTAAAATTGTTAGTAGCTAAGACCTGTACACAGAGGCACCCTGTGATTATCAATGTATACAAATATGACATCAAGTAGGCCATTTAGGTTATTTAATAATAGGTATATATTACCAGTCTTCTGTTTGAATGTCAGACTTTTAGGTTATGTAGCTCAATGCTACATAACTGTCATTATGGTGTGCTGGTACTATCATATGCACTCATTAAAATCTTATAGACAGAAATAAGAAACAAATTAATTAATGGGAAGAGGAAATAGACATAACATTCTACAGGCTGTAACAGCTTTTAAAGCCTTTGCTATTTAACTGTGTTATACAGCAGTTTCTCATGTCAGTGTTATTAGCACCAAGAGCCAAGTTCAGGGGCATTTTACAGAAGCATCACCGGAAGCCTTTGTTCAGTTTTCTAATTAAGCTCAATTGGCAAGCTTACACATTACTATTATTATATGACTCCAGACAAACCAGAAGTTCACTGAGCTACAAAATCAATTGTCTTGACATTCCTCTACCAGAAGTGATCACAGAAAGTGTTATTAAATAGCCTTATTTCAATAAAAATCCATCACTTAACACAAGTGTTACATCCACTTGATATTAAAATTGATGACCAGTCTTTATGTTTTCTCAGGTAAATTAGAGCCTGCAATTTTCTATTGTTTTTTTAAAGCTTTGATATGTTGATATATAAGTTCATTACATAATTTTTTACTACTATTATTATTATTATTATTATTATTATTATTTTACAAAATAAGCTCATTGTTGCAAGCAGGTGAATGTTGATACATAAATTTCAAAGGCTTAGAAAACAAAATTAACATAATTATCCAAGCAGAAATGGCTGAGCTAAAAACTGTTAATAAGAAACAGAGCAGATCATTTCACCTCCAAGTTTTTGCATTACTTCATAGTTAAATATTATGGTCTATTTTCTGTCATATTATCATGTCACTTAAGAATGTTTCACCTCAGATATTATTGCAATATACACCAATCAGCCATAACATTAAAACCATCTCTTCCCCAAGTAAGTGATGCACATGCACCCGGCCATCCACATGATGTAAAAGAAAACATGACTCATCAGACCAGGCCACCGTCTTCCATTGCTCCATGGTCCTCTTCTCATGTTTATGTCCACATTGTAGGCACTTTCAGTGGTGGACAGGGGATAGCATGGCCACTCTGATTGGTCTTCAGCTTTGCAGCCTCATATGCAACAAGCTGCGATGCACTGTGTGTTCTGACACCTTTCTATCATAGCCAGCATTAACATTTTCAGCAATTTGTGCTACAGTAGCTCTTCTGTGGGATTGGAGCAGAGGGCTAGCCTTGGCTCCCCACGTGCATCAGTGAGCCTTGCATGCCAATGACCCTGTCACCTGGTCACCGGTTGTCCTTCTTTGGACAACTTTTGGTAGGTACTAACCACCGCATACCAGGAACACCACACAAGACCTGCTGTTTTGAAGATGCACTGACCAAGTCGTCTAGCCATCGCAATTTGGCCCTTGTCAAAGTCATGCAGATATTTATGCTTGTGCATTTTTCCTGCTTCCAACACATCAACTTTAAGAACTGGCTTTTCACTTGCTGCCTAATATATCCCACCCCTTGACAGGAGCCATTGTAACGAGATAATCAATGTTATTCATGTTACCTGTCCATGGTTTTAATGTTATGGCTGATCAGTGTAAGGCATTTGTTGAAAGAAAGAAAGAAAGAAAGAAAGAAAGAAAGAAAGAAACAAAGAAAGAAAGAAACAAAGAGAGAAAGTACAATGGGAGATGCACTCATAGGCACCTTTATCAACATACGCCATTTAATTACTGAAAAAACATTTCTTCGACATCTCCTTGGTGTTTCCTAAGTGATCATAAAGCTGATAATTGAATATTTTCTAAAATTACCCAGATGATTTTAGAGACGCATTAAAGAATACAGTGTAAATGTATCTACTCATGCAATGCAATTCTGATAATGACTAAGCATGGATTAAGAAGCGTAGTGGAAACCAAAATAAAGTCTAGCATTCAAATTTTATAAATAGATTATACAGTATTATGAAAAACATATGCAATAATGAATAATGAAATAAGTACATTTGTCACTGAACGTTTTCCAAAATGTCAGCTCTATGAAGTATCTTTCCAAACATGTTAAATCTTGTTATCACCACATTAGTTGCTAACTTCTCTCCTCATTTTCTTTTCCTGTTTGTTGGTATTTGTTTCGGCACCTCACTATTTGTTTTCTTCATTTCCTAGCTTTCCTTTGTCTTGCACTCTCCCAGTGGGAGGAAGAGACACCTTTGAAAACTCCTGAAACGGATCATTTTGAGAACTCTGAAAATAAAAGTGTTGAGTTTTCAGGTTCTGGTATAATAAAAATAAAAATGTAGACTGGAATCTGACCTACTTGTAACTGTATCCGTAAGTGAATTACAAATATATAAGCCAATTATGATGAATGCAGTTCATATTATGATTTGAGTATCTTTAAGCTTATTTGATAGAAACATGGCACAATGGTAGAAAGCAGGACCAAAAGTACCCTGCGTGAGGATCTCTGGCTATAATTTACCAACAAGGACCATGCATTTATCTAAATCAGATGTTCATTGTTTATTTCTCAATCAGAGGAAACACTGTAGAAAAACATGTACAGTGCTCTCCACTAATATTGGCACCCTTGGTAAATATGAGCAAAGAAGGCTGTGAAAAATTGTCTTTATTCTTTAACCTTTTGATTTTTTTGTTCAAAAACTTCCCAAAAATACTCTGCTCTTATAGATATCAAACAATTGCAATCAAAATACAGGTTTATCAAAAAAAAACAAACAAAAAAAAACAACTTTGTTAAATATAGGTATGCAACCATTACTGGCATCCTTTTAGTCAATACTTTGTGCTACCTCCCTTTGCCAAGATAACAGCTCTGAGTCTTATCCTGTAATGCCTGATGAGGTTGGAGAATACATGGCAAGGGATCTGAGACCATTCCTACATACAGAATCTCTTCAGATCCTTCAAATGTCAAGGTCCATGATGGTGGACTCTCCTCTTCAGTTCAACCCACAAGTTTTCTATGGGTTTCATGGGACTGGGGTGGCCATGGCATGACCTTGATTTTGTGGTCAGTAAACCATTTTTGTGTTGATTTTGATGTATGTTTTGGATCATTGTCCTGCTGGAAGATCCAACCACGGTCCATTATAAGCTTTCTGGCAGAAGCAGTCAGGTTTTCATTTAATCTCTGTTGATACTTGATTGGGTCCATGATACCATGTATCCTAACAAAATGTCCAGGTCTTCTGGCAGAAAAACAGCCACAAAACATTAAAGAGCCACCACCATATTTAACGGCATTAGGTACTTTTCCATATGGCTACCTCTCTGTGTGTGCCAAAACCACCTCTAGTGTTTATTGCCAAAAAGCTCTATTTTGGTTTCATCTGACCATAGAACCCTGGAACTGGAACTTCATTTGAAGTTCCAGTAGTGTCTGGCAAACTGCAGACGCTTGAGTTTGTCTTTGGATGAGAGTAGAGGCTTTTTTTCTTGAAACCCTTCAAGAAACAACTTGTGGTGATGTAGGTGACTTCGGATGGTAGTTTTGGAGATTTTCTGACCCCAAGACGCAACTAACTTCTGCAGTTCTCCAGCTGTGATCCTTGGAGATTTTTTGGCCACTTGAACCATCCTCTTCACAGTGCATTGAGACAATAAGACACAGGTCCAGTTCCAGGTCGATTCATAACATTTCCAGTTGACTGGAACTTCTTGATTATTGCCCTGATGGTGGAAATGGGCATTTTCAATGCTTGTGCTATATTTATAGCCACTTCCCATTTTGTGAAGCTCACCAACCTTTTGCAGCACATCACAGCTATTTTCCTTCGTCTTACCCATTGTTATGGATGACTAAGGGAATTTGGCCTATGTGTTACCTCATATTTATACCCCTGCGATACAGAAAGTCATGGTTGAACAATTTCCTGTTCTGTGTTTCCTGTGTTGTGTTTGCAATTCTTTGATATCCATGAGAGTAGAGTATTTTTGTGAATTTTTTTAACAAAAGATCAAAAGGTTAAACAATAAAATAAAATTTTCAAAGCCTTCTTTACTAAAGATTTACCAATTATACCAATATTATTGGAGGGCACTGTAACACTTTAATTTTATGCTGTATTCATAGGCTACATAAGTCTACACAAACATGTACAGAGGTGATTTTAAGCTGGCATAGAGACTTTTATATCCTTTTATGTTAGTTTGAATTTGATATGTCACCTGTGTCAAGTGACATAGATTATTTTTGACATAAGGTTCTGGGCTGGCTCGCAATAAAATGTCAAAATGTCATGACAACTGAAGCTCAATGCACTTCTCGAAGGCAAAGTCATGTACTGGTAATGATGTGACCTCTGAACTTACCAAGTGAGGTTAATTAGAACATTTAATAAAGGTTTAACTTCCAGAAGATTTACTGCAGTGCCTCCTGTACTTTCCACTTGGTGGTAATGATTTCAGAATGAAAATGTGGTGTATAACTCCGTTACATAGTGAAGGATTTGACAGTAATAACAGAGTTATGACATTACATTAAGTGATTAACTGTTCGGAGGCCTAGGTACCTTGAACTACAGTCAACTATCATGATATCCTAACATAGGCCAAATGTTAAAACACAATAATATTTCAGGAAATGTCTGTGCCACCTGAACTGGCTGTTACATCAGTGATATCAGAATAGGCTAAGGCAGTCTTTATGCAACCCAGTCTCTCAGAAAAAAACAAACAAACGTTTGCATGCAACTTATTTGCAGCACCTTCTATCGGTTGAATATCAATATTCTGTGACAAGCATGCACTGCATGTCAACCTATCAAACATTCAGTCACATGCTCTGTATGTCACATTCTGCACCAGAATGTAATTTAACCATGCCTACCACTATGCTATTTGAATACCCAAGTTTTCAAAATATGCAAGTATTTTTGAAATGCAAACAGTGGGCTACAATTGGTGGTGGTAGCTCAGTGATTAAGACATTGGACATTGGACTTCTGATTGGAAGATTGTGAGATCAAATCCCAGCACTGCCAAGCTGACACTTCTGGGCCCTTGAGCAAGGCCCTTAACCCTCAAGTGCTCAGTTGTGTAAATGAGATAAATGTAAGTCACTCTGGATAAGGGTGTCTGCCAAATGCCATAAATGTAAATGTAGTGTAAAATATTCATTACATATTGATATTATTCAAATAGCATAATGGTAGAGTTGGGCTTGGTTATATTACAGTGGTGAAGAAAGTGGAATACAGAGCATTCAAGTGAACTATTTGATATGTTTTTTCTGACTGTGTATAATAGGTCTTTATAAATATTTATGTAGGTTAATATCAGTTGTCATAAAATACTTATGCAGATATCATGTAGTCCGATGAGCACTACCCTTAAGTAAAGAAAACAAGCTATTTATGAGCATAGTGTTGAAACTAGAACAGTGAAATAGTCACAGCATTAGTTATAGTTGCTAGTTATGGTGATTGTAGCTTTATTCTCCAGTCATTATTACCTTAATGATCCATTGCTTTGTTGTAGTCAGAAGAACTTCACATTTAAAAAGAGTCACATTTATTATTACTCTCACCTGATAGTACCTGTTGTATTGGCAACCTAGCTGGAGCTACACAAATGCTTCTGAAGCCTTTCACCACTTTTATTACTTGGATGGAAGCATGAAGGCTGAAGGCTGTCTGCTTTCTGCCAAAGATTTCTCCAATCCTAATGAGGCCCGATGGAAAGACATGAGCCTTCAAAACTAGCAGGCCTCACAGATTTTTTTCTCCAACTTTCTCTCTAATCACCCACACTCCCATCCTGAGATGGGAGAAAGGGAACAGAGTGAGCCCTGTGGCCAGCCAGAAACACTACAGAACAAAATCCCAAAGCGAGAATGAGTGTGCATAAGTGTCCTCTGAATAGTCTGACTAAAATCACCTCAACTATCATCTCCACGGTATGCTATTATCTAAATTTTACAGTGATTTAACAGTCTTTCCAATAAAGTACTGTACAAAATACAATAAATAATTGTAAACATATTTACAGTAAAGCACTAAAATATCTTACATAGTATAAAATACAGTAACACATAATTCAGTACCTTTGCTCATTTGGCTGACGCTTTTGAAAAAAGCAACTTATACTTCATACAACTGTGCTGAAGAGTCTTGCTTAAGGACCTAAACATAGCTGCTGGGATTTGAACCCAGACCTTCTAATCTGAAACTCAAAGCCATAACCACTGAACCATCACAACTGAAACAAATACCTTACATTGATTCAATCAATTCTACCATTAAATTAACTTGCACTGAAAGATTGCATTGAATCAAAGCTAGCTCAAAGTTAGTTGAGCTAGTTGCAGTAGCAGTGATTAAGGCATTGAATTACAAAGCAGAAGGTTGTGTATTCAAATTCCAGTACTGTTAAACTGCCATGATTGGGTCCTTGAGCAAGACCTTTAACCTTCAACTCAGTTGTATCCTGCCTCAAGTCACCTTATTTAAACATATAATTTGGTCAAATGAACAAATGTACTGGATTATGTTATTATATATTTTATATGTTAGATATTATAGTACTTTACTGTAAATATTAAAAAAAAAAAAAAAAAAAAAAAAAAAAAAAAACTTTTTTCAGATCATTTTCTATTTTTCCATGATTACTGGCTTATAGATACATGATTTATTCATTTTAAGATAAATTCAAGTGAATGTGATTTCTGTAAGTGTCCTTGTTCACTCATGATGTTCATGTGTCTGTTCCTTGGATCATGATGTTTTGTCCTTCCTCATGTTTTTCTCCTATTTTAGCCTTGGGCAGTATCTATATGCTCTAGACTCTAGAGCATGTCCTCTTGCACGTACACGTTAGTATAAAAGCTGGCTGTGTCCAACTTTCATTTAGACTATAGAATGCCTAGGCTGTCTTCATGCATGCAATAAACCATCTATTTTTATTTTAACCTGGCTTACAACACATAATTTATTATTATTATTATTATTATTATTATTATTATTGTTGTTGTCATCATTGTTTCATTTATAATTAATCTTTAATAACAACTGGGTGTGAGCCAGGAGTACACCCTGCTTGGGATGGCAGTGAATAGCATTTTGCTAAAGACAAAAACACAACTGAAGACATAATCCTTAACCTTTTGAGAACAGAAATGTCAGTTTGAAATCTCTATTGCTCTATTATGTCTATCATCTCTATTATTTTTCTATTATTACTATTACTATTGCTATTATTGAAACAATATTTTGTTCTGTTTAGCCTATTAATTTATGTTTATATCATTTTAGCCTACTAACTTATCATTGTGACTTATCTCATGGCGCATGGTGGCTTAGTGGGTAGCACATTTGCCCAACACCGCCAGGGTTTGATTCCCGCCGCTGCCCTGTGCGTGCATTGTTTGCATGCAGAGTTTGCATCTCCTCTTGCTGCGGGGGTTTTCTCCGGGTACTCTGGTTTCCTCCCCCAGTTCAAAGGTGATTGGCAAAGTTTCCGCAGTGTGTGAATGTATGTGTGAATGTGTATGTGATTGGGCCCTGCAATGGATTGGCTCCCTGTCCAGGGTGGTCTCGCCTTGTGCTCAATGCTACCTGGGAGAGGCTCCAGGTTCCCCGCGACTCTGTAGGATAAGCGGTATAGAAAATGAATGAATGGATGGATCTCCAAACACTCAAATACATCAAAATAGTTCAAAATCACATCTAACATGATTTTATTCCATTGATTATTTTATATGTACAGTGTAGCACAGGTGAAACAAGGTACATAAAGCTACTATAAATGTGTTCTCTATGTCAAACCTCATTATGTTAAAGTATGCATTGGACAGATAACCAGGCCTGTTTGTTGTTCTGTACTCACAAGAATCAGAGAAATACAGCTCAGCTAACCCAGATTAGAGCTGGGCATTTAGCCAGATAACATGTCTATGCACTGTTAAACAGAAAATTTTGCTAACTCTGTTGACAATATGCAACATCGCATTTGGACTTTTTTATTTTTTATTTTTTTTATAAGAACAACTTCTGGTATATGATTATGGGCTATTTCATAGCTATATGTTGGCACACAGTAAAATTCAATAATCTTGTTTGTGTGGACATATCCTTATCAATACAAATACAGCTGCCGGGTAGCTTTCCAAACCTATATTATATTAATAATCCTACACACAGCCTCTGTAAAGAGATTTAACCATTTTCTTGCGGTTGAAACACAAGAAATGAAATGTTAACGTATTGGTTCTGCTCAGAGCAAACCGATTGATTTTCTCTTCGTTTCTCAGCCCTGGTTTCAAGGTCTATAATAATCATCCAGTTTGAAAGTTAAACCTTAGAAAAATTGTGTTAAGCAAAAAGATCTCACTATTTTCTTAGTTTGTTTCAGTCTTTTGCTGATATTTTTCCAGCCTGGAAATTAGCACTGCATTAGCTGAAGCAATGGCATGGCCAATTTCAAGAGATGGTAAGGAAAGGTGAAGGCATAGTGCAAGGATTGTGTTTTCCCTGTAATTGCAATTTGCCTCACAAGCAGCAGAGGGCTCTAGAAATTTCAAACTGCTCCTTTAATATGCACCTGCATTGAATTTCAGCTTAAACACTTAAACTATTATTTACAAAGCTGGAGGTCCACTTTGCAAATACCTAAAACAGCAAGTGGAATATCACTTTCAAAGAATTATGCTTACTGTCAGCACTAAACTCTGTTACTCTTGCGCATTTATTAATGTGGACAGCAGCAGAGATGATGAATGTAACATGGCTGCACTAAGACACATGAGGTGTCTGCCCTCACTGGGTCATTAAGAATGCCAGGCTGAGCTGTCTGTCAAAGAAACAGGAGGTCCAATAATATGGAGCAGTTAGATTTGCTGAGATGATAATAAACTGAGTTTTTATTTAATTTTCTCCGGCCTCATGGAGAAAATTCCCCATGTCACTAATATATATCATAACTGGAAGAGTTTTGTTTCTTGTACCTTCTAGAGATATAGTGTGTAAGATACGGTGCATGATTTTCTGTCTCTTTTGTAACTCTTATGTCCTTTTATTATTTTGATCAGTTATGAGTTACATAATAACTCTAATGGCTATATGTAGAATCAGCATTATGTTTGTAGTTTAGTCACAGGCTTTCCAGGAGATCTCAGGCCTGTGGGTTAGATTTGGTTGGCAATGGAATATCAAAGAAAAGCAATAGACTGTATTCAAGACTGTATTTCACAGTAGATTATCTTGTTTTAATGATCGATATGATCACAACACTATCTACAGCTTGCTAAAAGCAACCCAAATGCTATGGCACTCTAGCAAGAGCATAGGGGCAAAAATAAAAACTAAACCCTCTGCCTTTTCTCTTAAACCTTTTCCAAGTCTGTCTTATACTTTTGTAATTATCTTTGTTTTAACAGGTTTTAAGCTTTAGCAACCAGCACACTGCTTAAGAAGCACTTTGTGTTCATTAATTTTAAAGAGTAATGGCTTGTGTAATCATAATCCTGAGAGTCAGCCAGTTCGTTTTGTGATTAAATGATTATGTGTACATCAATCAAAATATGGCAAATTCATGTAAAATTCATAAAAGATATTATTATTATTCATAACAAATTTCAAGACATTATATATTATACTACGTTTTGTATGTTATGGTTGAAAAGTAGAGAGTATAATTTTTAAAAGGTACCCAAGGTGTCAGTTTATAGTTCTCATGATAAGCTATTGTATTAAAATACTATTATATTATGTTCTTCGGTATAACATCAGCAAGTTTAGTTTAAATGGATTTTCACTCTAGCTAGAGTATACTCTTCACTATACAATTTGCTGCTTCATGATGAGTCCCACATTTTATTAAAAAAATTTTTTTTTTTCAAAATCTACAGACAAACATGCTATTGAGGCTGAGTTAAGAGATTTGAGATCATTTTTCAATGTATATATTTTTCTCATGCATTACACATGGTATTATATAGCAATATTATAATGATCATTAATAATATATTTAAGTTAGGGTTACTTTGCATCTTGTGAATACAATTAGATCTTTTGTGCAGCCATTTTAAATACAGCTTTGAATTCCAAATATGATTCACTTGCAATCTGCCACCTCATTTCCTCTAGCCCTGTCTGTCCACTCCACTTCAATTCAGTTCAATTCAATTCAATTCAATTCAATTCAGTTATATTATATTATATTATATTATATTTGTATAATGCTTTTTACAATGGCCATTGTCATGAAGCAGCTTTACAGGAATATATCAATTCCAGATATAAATTTAACATTTATAAATGTAAACTGAAAAACGTCTGGAGGCTCCACTGCTCAGAGATCAAATTTATTTTATAACCGCCTTGAGCCATCTTGAGGGGTGGCAAATGAAAGGGACATTAACGTAAACAAGCAGATTATAATGCAAATTAATACAGCTCAATGTTCATGATAAACAGAATGGGAGTGGGCTGAAGGCCAAGGAACAACAGGCCGCAACACCACCATCTTGTCTTCCCCATTTAAAAGGAGGTTATCATCACACCCTCTTTTTACAGGCGGCTGATATGAGGATCTGACTGTGGGTTATACAAAAAAAACAGTGTACATAAATGATAAGGAAAACATGTTGTTCTGTCAAAATTACCAGAATCCTGTGAACAAATAGCTGTTATGCTTATACAGTTTAAACATATTTAAATCTTCAGTTGTCTTTTCAAACTACAATACTTAGTGTTAGAAGTGGGCATGAGATTACTGATGTTATTCAGCGATGCCTAAAGGGGTCATTTCTGTTTTAGATTTAAACACTTTTTGGACTCATTGTTGCTGCAGTTATACTAATAAGCCTATGATTACCCAATATTCAATATTGTGCAATATATATGAAAATAATGTAAGTAAGGAAACAAAACAGCAGGGCATGCTATTATAGGAAAACAATACACCCTGGGGTGGTGTAATGTGTTACCAACCCAAAGTTGATAGCCCATGCTGAAGTATTTTATTCCTCTTATACTAAAGTGATTTGCCAATGATTACCATTTTGAATAATAATGAATGACACATTACATTTAATCTTGTGTTACATCCACGTGACAAGTTAGTTCCTGTTATCACTTATGTTACAGCATCTATAAACAGTTTTTCCCTCACCAGCCTATCTTTTTTCTTTCTTGAAGCTAATAATAAAAAAATACACAGTCATGTTACAGAGAAAGTATAAAGTACAATGTTCTCTGTCCTGAAGACTTTCCCATGCACTGACAGCACTGACAATGGAGACTCCTTCCATAAATGTTGAATAAAAATGTCCTAAGAGGATATGTTTCCTGTTACTATAGAAACAATAATGTATTAGAACAAGTGCATAATTATAAATGTAGCATTTAAATTACAGCTGGAACCTCAAAGCTGTGCTGTTATAGAAAATTAGTCAACACCTTGAAATTGGATAATTAAACAGTGTTGTGGTGCAAATCTAAATAATGATAAGTAAGTATATGCTGTTATTGCTTCCTTTGTGGCTTTTTCTTTCTGTTTTCCCCGCCTTAAATTAACGTCTTGCTTTTGAAAGTGACATATGGCAAGCAACACACAGTCATAAAATCAATGGAGAGATTTTTTCTTGCTTCAAGCCAAAGCATAATGATCTTGGCAAAGTATTTGTCCACAAGGGCCACCTTAGAGTTCAGGAGAAGAATAAAAACTTACATCACAATTTGCTTTCCTCTACACCTTATTTCAAACCCGTCAAAACAACCAAACCAAGAAGGTAGCATATGCAATTTAAATTCCCACCTTACACTTATGTAGGTTATGTAATGAAGGCTATATAACCGCTCTTAACTCTCCTGTTTAGAATGACAAGGCAGAAAATAGGCTTGTCAGGATGAGTGACGCTTTCCATTTGTATGTATAATTCACAGCAAACCAGCAGCCAAAATGGAACTCTGTCCACCTTACTTGAGAGGAAATGAAGACAGAGTACCAACTACCAGAGCGACAAGTACTGAAAAACAGCCTCCTCACTTTTCAAAATGACACCAGATTTGTTTATTTCAAAGAAAACTGCTAGGAAAAGTGAGTGCATATCAGGAGTTATAAAGACAATTGTTCCCTTGAGGATTAAACAGTTTAACATCCAGTTCATGCATGTTAGAGGAAGGATTTCAACAACGTCCATCAACTGTCCTGTCCACAGGCGGCATCTGCAACATTACTACACTCTGTCAGAATGTTTCTGTCAGAATGTCAGCAGTGCAACAGTGCCATCTATGGCAGTCTGTTACAGCAGCTTGCTTTTTCAGTGTAATGCTCACGTTCCATTTGGAGAGGTTTTATTCTCACCTCTCCAGGAAGAAGCTCACTGTCATCTTGCTGAACTATCACAGAACAAAGAGGGTTCTGTAAACATGACTTTTATGGTTACAGAATCATGGTCCTGGTTTGTTTTCCTTAGTTTCTATTCCTCATTAGATGTGTGTGTGTGTGTGTGTGTGTGTGTGTGTGTGTGTGTGTGTGTGTAGAAATAGTAAAAATTGCTGTGCAGCACAAAGCCTCCAGAGAAAAACATCTTGGAGAGAGGTGCTTCTGAAGCCCTACTAGTTGAAACCAGTTGATACATAAATAATAAAATATAATGGGGCATAATGTTATAGGAATATAATCAACCACAGATTCGTAATTGATTGTTTTTGTTTTCTATAATAGCGCATCAAAAAGTGTGTTATTTCAACAGCAGATTGTCAACAATTACACATTTTAATGTGTTACTGAACAACATGGAATACTTTTATATATAGGATATCTTGGTGAAGTCTTACATCTGATGGTGTAAGTTATGTTCACTGATCCTGTATTTGTCCTAGTTCATGGAGCTCGCTTTGTGCACAGCGGCACTGTCATACTGAAACAGGTTTGGGCCCCATCATTCCAGTGAAGGGACAGCTAAAAGCTACAGCAGACAAACAATTCTAGATAATTGTTTGTATCCAAATTTGTGACAACAGTTTGGAGAAGAACCACGTATGGGTATGATGGTCAGGTGTCCACATACTTTTGGCCGTATAGTGTATATGCAATGGAATGAAATGAAGGTAATATAAAAGGCAAATTTTCCTGAATGACAATTAGTGAATTAGTGTAGTCAGCAGATTAACCAATCGTTTCATGAAAAGAAATGGAAGTGAATATTAAGATTAATTACACTTATTGTAAATTCCATAGTGCATGTCATTTTAAGATCAGTTATCATTCAATGTGTCCTCTATCACAGAAAGCTTAAAACTACATATATAATTTATTACTGTCTAAACAAATGTATTAACTTCTAAAAATAATTAATTTATTATTATTATTATTATTATTAATAATAATACTAATAATAATAATAATATTGTTATTCAGGTTTTTCCTTTGTCACCTACAGTATCTGTTAACATACACACATCACAAATTACCACAAATATGCTCAACTGGCTTTGTTTCAATAAGAACAGTGACTAAAGTGACATTAGCATTTAGAAAGACATCAGAAAAGACATCAGTAAACAGGGTCAGAAGCACACGCTGGATGAGTGTGATGCTCTTGGGGGGGATTATGATGGATACATGGAGCTCTTTCTCACAAAACTGAAAATTAATATGACTGTACAAACTAGATTGGTGGTAATGATCTACAGTCATGTGAAAAAAATAAGTACACCCCATGGTACTTAAATTACTGGCAAACATTTGATCATCTTTGAAACAGTGCCTATTAATTGATTAAGTTGATATACTTGAACAAAACCACAAGGAATATGTGCCTTTTCAATCATTTATTTAACAGAAATATCAATAGATGTGATATTCTTCTGTGGAAAAAGTAAGTACACCCTTGGCCTCAGAAGCTAGTATTGCCCCCTTTAGCAGAAATAACTTCTTGTAGGATTTTTGCATAATTGTCCCCAGGTTTTTTGGTTGTTTTTTTTTTTACCACTCTTCCATGTAATATTCTTTCAGCTGAAAGATGTTTGAGGGTGTTCTTGCATGTACTACCTGATTTGCTAGTGTGCTTAGGATCATTATCCTGTTGAAAGGTCCACTTTCAGTTCAACTTCAACTTTTGGACAGATGGTATCAGATTATCTTCAAGCACTCTTTGATATGTTGCAGGATTCATAGTTGAATCAGTGAATGCAAGCTGTCCAGTCCCTGAGGCAGAGAAGCAACCCCAAACCATAATATTTCCACCACCACGCCTCACAGTAGGTATGAGGTGCTTCTCCTGAAAAGCTGTCTTTGGTCTGCGCCAAACATGTCTGCTGTTACTATGCTGTTACTATATCTTTGATTCTTCTGTCCAGAGCACATTATTTCAAAAGGCTCATATATGCTTACTAGCAAACTGTAGTCTTGCAAAGGCTTTTTCCTGGCACGCCTCACATGCAAGTCAAATTTGTGCAATCTCTTTCTGATAGTAGAAGCATGCACTTTGACACCAACTTACTAGCAGATCCTGTGATGAAAATTTGTGGTTCTTGGAGACTTCTTTTTGCATCAGACAGTCTTCCCTTGGGCTGAATTTGCTGGGATGGCCAGTCCTGGACTCGTTTGAAATCTGCACCATTTGTAGATTATTTTCCTTACAGTGGAATGATGTATTTCAGATTTGGAGATCTTTTTAAATCCCATGCCAGACCCATAGGCATCCACAATCTTTTTTCTGAAGGCCTCACAAATCTCTTTAGATCTTGGCATGATGACACCACACACCTCAATAACAAAGGGAACACCTGACACTAGATATGAGAGGAGTATAAATAAGACAGGTTCCACCTGCACTCCCTAAGCAGGTTCTAATCACTGGTACCTAATCTTGAACACCTGACTCTAATTTTATGGATTTGAAGTTGTGATAAATGTAAGGTGTACTTACTTTTTCCATGTGACTGATCTGTTTTTGTTCATTTAAATTGTGAAAATTATTAGAAAATGTTGATAGTGTATCAACTTAATTAATAGGCACTGTTTCAAAGAGGATCAAATGTTTGCTTGTCCAAATATGTCAAATAAGCCAATAAATTCCACGTACTTATTTATTCACATGACTGTAACAATGCAAGATGCTGCTTTGTTGTTGCTCATGGTCAATTAGTTCGGGTGGTAAGTAAAGCCAATGTCTTCTTTATGTGAAAATTCTAATTAAGCTTTTCTTTCATCTGGAGAAAAGTAATGAACTTACACACCATAAGTCTTTTACCTCGGAAATTTAATTTAGGTTTTTAATCAGAAATTGCATGCTTCCATAACCATTGGTGCAGATGAATCATTTCCCATTATTTACACAAAGAAAATAAAAGACTTGTGTTCAGTAGGCTGCATGAAACAGAAAATATGACTTTAAAAAACAGAATTATCACTTTAGGCACCATTGTGGAATTGGAAAGCTAATTTTTAAAGAAACCAAAGCTAAACAATTAAATTGTGATCCATTGTAAAGTGTAGAGCCAAAACAGTGACATGCCTACTAAACAGTACTCTACTAAACCTTAAATTATATTAATAAATCATAATATGTCACTTAAATTAACACTGTGTGACTTTCATTCTTATCATGAAGTCACATAGTACTGCTAAAGGACCAAATGTGATGGACTATGCCTTCCTTCCATCACCTAAGGTACTGAAAGTATTATTCCTTTTGATTCAACTTTTAGTTCATAAAGCATGAACAACTTTAATATTTTCCATTTGTAATGTATTTTGTAGGTAAATAAGAATGCAACTTTAAAGCAAAGTGCTGTAAAATTGCAACAAGCATAAAAAGACAAACAGACATAGGCATCCAATTTAAATGATCAAAATGTTAGCATAGTATAAAAATATCTTTTTACCATGCACTAGGCCTTAGATGGAAATTAATTTCCAAAGAATTGCACAAGGACAAAAGTATCAGTGAATAATCATCATTTCCACTTGATTCTCTAATTGAACAGATAAATGATATTAAGTAAATGCAATTATTGTGCAATATACTTATTTTTACACTACTTGCAGGTGTTTTTGCAATGCTTTGGACTCGGTTATTTATGGTGATAATCCATGATTTCCTGAATATTTTAAAATTCACTTGGATGCATTTAGTTTGGAAATCGGTTGCACTGACTTTTCATTACTGGAGAGAATTATGGCTGCTAAAAGCAATATGGAGCTACCTTTACTTCTGCTGGGCAGGTAATTGTTTTCCTTGGCCAAACTTTATTTCTGTGTTTCTTATCATTCCAAACAGTATTCCCATGTTTCGTACCTGTTGTTGGCCCATGGCTCATGTTTCACTTTAAAAAATTATCAACTGCTTCCTTGGAACTAAAGCCACCAGCACTTTCTGTTCTTTCTTCCACATTTCATTCCACATTTCATCTCTTCCATGGTGTTCTAGGAACATGTATTTTAGGAGTCAAGCAGAATGAGACGGTGGAATTTTAGTTTTATGTTTAACAGAAATGTGTTAGCAATAAGACCTGGAAGATTCTTACAGATTCATCAGATATCCGTTTCCATTTTAATATAATACTGCATATATAAAGGCTTTTTACTGTTATCTGGGCAGTATTAAATGCATACTACTATATCAGCATATTATATCATATCATGCATACACTACCTGTCATAATTTGCAAATACACTGCATTTATTTGCTTGTTTTTCATTTTCAGAGTAATGTTTCATTTTCTAACCACCCCAAATACACATTGAAGCCATGCAAGAGATATAATCTGGAGGTAGTGCTGTCTGTGATGAAATGGACTCGCTCTAATCACTGACCTTGACCCAAGTGAGATTCTCTGGGAGGAATTGGATTAGAACGTTTGAGAGAGATGTGTCCGAGCAGCTCAACCTCAAAAACCTCTGGAACATCTTACAAAAGTTTTTATTTATTTATTTGTTTATTTTTCCTTATTTCACATTTAGCTGCACCTGTCAATAATGTTAGTTGTTATTACAATATAGCTAGTTACAATACATTCCAACATAACTTAAGGAATGAGATATAAATATCTACATATCTACAGCACAGTACCTGATATAGTGAAAGGCAAGTTGTGTGGACAATCATGCTTGCAGCAATTGGAAGACAAAATTTCCTGTATTTTCTTTATTTTTGTAACTTGGAATATATGATATTAATTGTGTGTGGTAAATAATTAGCTTCATAACTTTCTTACCACTTAACCAAATAAATTCAACCTTAGACCAGCTAGCTCAGCTAGTTACATAACTTGCTAGCTAAACAAGTAAAGATTTTCAGTAAAGATAAGTTATAAAAATATAACTTTTAACTTATAACTTTTAAAAATGTTTAATAACATTTTTCAGGCTATGGTGAGCAAATATACTATTTATTCACAAGTTACTTTTGTTGGAGTGTACAAATAATGGCTATGCCATGCAGATGCTACAGATGCTGCAATGAATTCAGCCAATCAGAGAGAGGGTGACGGCTGAAGGTGAAGTTGAATGGCATAATTGTGTTAAATATAACTGGTTTAAAATGAGGTAAGTGTGTGAATTGTGCTTCTTTTGCTCTAAATTACCATTATATTTAATTTAAAAAGTTAAATTAATTAAACTGTATTATAACAAGGATGTCTGAAATAAGTCTGCCTTTTGACATTAAAAAACAATAATGATCCCATAAAGACTCATTTTGATCTCTGTAAAAATGTCTTATGTATGTCAATAGTGGACATTCAGAAGATGTCTAAAAAGACATATTTTTTTAATAAAAAATATTTTGATATAAAAACGGCTATTGAATGGATGTCTTTTAAAGGGCAGATGTTTAAAAGCTCACTGAGATGTCTTATGTGTTACGTCACACATAAGAAATGTGTCTTAAAACAGCTTCAAATAAGATTTGCATTAACCATTAACTCCCTTAAACCCCAAGTTCATTGTTCAGTTATTCATATTTAAATCATATTCTTGAGCAATTATACAATGGAAAAAGCATATTAATGAGGAATTAATAAATTGGGGGTCCAATTTGGGACTTCATCAAAATTGTCCATCTTCCACACTCAGGACTGGAATTATTAACTTTTTTCCTGTCTTGTTTATTAGGGGACAGCAAGAATACCTTCATATTTGTATTTGCACTGGCTGCATATAGCAAAAGACAAGCTTAATGTTCCTTAGGTTTTCATC
This sequence comes from Stegophilus panzeri, assembly GCA_024331685.1. Classification (NCBI taxonomy): domain Eukaryota; kingdom Metazoa; phylum Chordata; class Actinopteri; order Siluriformes; family Trichomycteridae; genus Stegophilus; species Stegophilus panzeri. The sequence goes on along the minus strand of JANDJT010000071.1, from coordinate 11,380,341 downwards.
GTCAAACTGTGCACAACCATCGTCAAACTGCACACACAGAGAGAAAACAGTCTAGCTACTGATAACTCAGCTTATCAATTAAATTAAATCAGCAGGTCAATTAATTCAGAATTTCTTTAAACTGAGAGCTGATTAAATCGACTGTTGCGCAAAGTAGAATTGCTTTGCCTAGTCATTTACTTCTGGGACTGCACAGTACATTTCAAATTTATTCTTTAAAATGTCAGACCTCCACAAACACCTGAAAAGTTAATAGGAAGACAAGGGACGCCACCTGTAACCACTTTCCTAGCAAGAAAGAATTATTCCCTGATGGCTGTGACATTTCATTTTCAGTAACACAGACACACAGTAAGATTTTTTTTTTCTCCTTCTTGCGTTGCCATGAATAGGAATTGATTCAGAGAACACTCAGGAGGAAGTTTTCTTTGTCATAGAAAAGCATGTATGAACTTCAGTCCAGCCTCATTCATGTGAACGGATCTGCGATGCTTCAATTCTAACTTATCTCCAAGGGCATCTTTTTCTGGGCCATAATCTGTTTGTGTGCTGAACATAAAGAATATGACGCATCATAAAATCTGTCCTTTAATGAGGAAGGAGAAGTAGTCTCTCAAACTGCTGAGGACGAAGGCCATATAAAGAGTAAATGATGGAGAGACCCATTAAACATTCCCATTAGACAAAATGATCTGTCTTGCAAGTGTCTCTCTCTCTCTCTCTCTCTCTCTCTCTCTCTCTCTCTCTCTCTGTGTCTCATACACACACACACACACACACACACACACACACATACTCACTCACACTCCCTGAGTGCTCTTTCTATTAGTAGTCTCTCTCTGCATCTTTCTGTTTGAAGAGCATCTACAACACACTGCATCTCAGTTAAAGGGCAGATCAGGTAATTGTTTAGCTTCAAATGCCAGATTTTTCTTTTTCTTGGGAATCGCTGCATAAATGGTGCAAACCTTGCTATAACTTGTGAATGGAAAAGGGCAACTTTCTATTTAGAAAGAATAACCATTAAATCAATATTATTATATGACTAGGATTTGTCTTTCCACTCTTCTGTCACCAGTATTTTAAATTTAATATCATAACATTTCAGTATGTCTTCTTCATTACCAATAAATCAAATTATTATGACAGTGCATTGTTATTTATATACTAAATACAGTTTAGTGATGAAGTTTACATATTCTGAGGACAAAATAAAGACATTTATTTTATAGCAACAAGACATCTGTGTGTTTGCTTTGACAGGTGGTCTTTCATTATAACCAACATAGACACATACAATGTCATCAATACGACCCCGAGTATCCCCTTGTGCCATCCCCACCCCATCTCTGCAGCACCCCAATAGTCTGCCCACCTCAGTATTCCTCATCCTATGAATTATTAACATAATTACTATTCTTAAAAGTGTATCAATATTTAAAGTGGTCTACATCACATAATTATACTGTAAATAATCATCTATACAGTTTAATATTGCCATATTACAAAAAAAAATAATAGAAGGAAGTTGATATTATTAAAGATAAAAGGCCAATATATGCTCGGTAACACCCTCAGACTTTTCACATTTTAATTGAGGCGAGAACATGCACTACCTGCAGTACGATTAAAGACTGAAATACTGAAGTACTATTTAGATTATGGGCATACAATGCACTATTGCAAAATACTGTGCTAATAGTGTTCCTAATCAGAAATTGTGCATGAATAAGTATAAATCAAGCAAAAAAAATGCATGGAACTGCTGTTGATGTATTTACTGTGTCTAGTGTAAAATTTAACTATTAAAAAAGCCTTACTGACTGATCATCGTTTCCCTAATGTAATAAAATTAATGCTAACACCATGGTAAAGGTACCATGGTGTTCGCATTCATTTCATTACCATCCTCATGAGAATGCCCTAAAGTTCATCCTTCTTTCTGCTTTTACTATGGATTAGTAGAGTTGTCCCTGTTCCAAAGGATATACACAGATATTCCAATGCAGTGAGTGAGTGAGTGAGTGAGTGAGTTACACATCAATTCTATGTGATGCTTCCCCAAATACTAAATGGGAAGATATAGTAGAATTTTTTAAATTGCATTACATTTCTTAATGTGATGCAAAACTTCTGTATTCTCTGAGCAGCATTTGGATCCTCTTTGTTTGTTAATATTCCCCTTCCCACTAGCATATCTCATCTAGATCTTCAAAATCTCATATACTGTCTTCATCAAATTGGGTCTGAAGACTGAGAGGTTTTTGGCAAAAAAAAAACAAAACAAAACAAAAAAAAACCTCTTTTCATGTGATCTTAAGTTTACAATAGTTTTTCTTGTGATCTCAAGATAAAAGTTTTCTTCTCAAGATGGCAACTTTTTTTGGTGATCTTGCAATAACAAATGTTATCTCAAGAAAATAACTTTTGTGTTCACGAGCTCACAAGAAAAAGAAAAATGTGATAAGATAACAGCATAGAAAAATATAAATAATTCATGCTTTTCTGGACTGTTATATTTGGTTTATTGTTATCTTATAATAGGGAATACTAGATAAATTTCACTATACTGAAGATATTTTCACTTGCAAATATATCATTTTTGCATATATTTTGCATATACAGTACATTAATACTTTCATAATGAATTAACACATGCAGTAATTCTTAGTGTATCATGATTTAATACAGTGCATACCTTAACAGCCAACTAAGTCATATATGAATATCCATTAATAAGGGTAATAGCTAAGTACTGGCATTAGTTACTGTAAAGTTCATTTACATTACTAATCGACTTAATGGTACACAATGTAGGTTAACCCAAACTTTGGGTTATTTAGGCTATTATAACTTAAAACATATTGTAATTTAAAGCATTTTTTTCCTTTTTGCTCTCCAGCATGTCTTTCTCTATGATATCTACATTAAACCGTACCACATAACACAATAAAAATACAAATGAAATATACTTATAATTTATTTCCCTTATCCGTGATATGAAACATAATGTTACATATGGTGTTGTGAATTCAGGACACAAATATCAGATAATTCTGGAAAGCCTAAATAGCCTATATTGTGATTATTTCCGATAAGTAGTTCAAAGACAGTACAGTTTACAAGTTGCTTTGAGACAACATGATAAAAATCAAAGCACTTTATGTATCTTTCATTTATGTATTAAATAAAAATTAAATATACACAATATGTACATATATTTCATTTTTATTTATAACATTACTTGTGTTAGGATTTAGTTTGGGATTTGAGGTGCTGGAAAAATTCTAAAAATTCCAGTCTTAAACTGACAGAATTTGGGTTCATCTACATTGTTTGCAGACAGACCCTTTATAATGGAAATGATCTTTACTGATACTGAAAGTCACAATATTAATTAACAGAATGAGTTATCAAGTAATGAATACTTAACTATTACCATTATTAATAGCTATGTATATGTATTCAAATATAGTTAAGTATTCAACTAGGTTTATTTGTGGATCTTATTGTGAAGTTTTACAAGAAAAAAATATTTAAAGCTTTTAAAATTGACTAGATAAGTGAGAAAGTACAATTAGTAAATTGAATGTTTAGTTTAATATGTGTGTGTGATATAGTTTAGTCTTGCAGCATAGTTTTGGAACACATTCAGTAATTTGTAGCAAAATCTGTTTTGGTAATACAAGATAAATTATTAAAATATCACAGAATACATTGAATTATTTTGTTGCTTTTATAAAATATTTTGACAGGTGAAATTAAATGAATTTAAGTGTCATTTATGGTTCACGAATGGCCATAGTTATAGTTAGTGTATGTATAAACACTTTGTCAAAACTGTCATATGTTTAAGACATAGTGTACACAAGATGCCTGATATTTAGTCTTTCAGTGTGTAAGAACACAAAGCAGTTAATTTGAAAACTCAGAGCAGCATTTACTTGTTTGACCAGTCTTTTAGAAAAGAGCACAAGAATTGGGTGTAAATTAATATTTTCTGTGGCATGTTCAACTGTACGCACCACCTGTTCAGTAGACTCTGATGCAACCTATACAATTTCCCTCTGAACTTTGGGTCAATAAATATTTGCAGCCTCTCCACTCTTAGTAATTGCTTTCCGCAGGTCATCATGTCTGACTTAACCCAAAGTTATCTTTAGACAATGACCACAAAGCTGCAAACTCCACTGCCTCTGTGCAGATGACTCAGGTGATGAACGACAGAACACAGGGTCCAGCGAAGTGGGCAGACCCTCGAACCCAGCAGCCAAAGAAAGGGTGACCACATGCTACCCGGATCATTACACCACCTGAGCCTAGATCTCTGCTGCCACTCTGATTGATGGCCTCGGCTAACCCAAACCGCCCAACGGAGGCCATCTTTTCCAGCCCACACCACATCTCATCCATCTTGGCTCTGGTGCTCGAGCTGCTCTGCGGCACTGTACATCTCATAGAGGGGTGCCAGGTTCCTCAGTCCTAATCCTGGCACCATGATTTAATGGCCACATTAACGGCAAAACTCGATACGTCATAGTAAATTACTGCAAGCCTGCCAGGCAGATGGAATTAATACAACAGCAGATCTGGAAGTTCAATTAAGATCATCATACAGCTCATGGTAAGTTATTACTATAGTGAAGTCTGCATTATACAGTATATGTTTATGAAAGAAAAAGTACAGAGTGATCTGTAATACACCAGACTCTGATGTTTTACTTTTTTTGGTCATTTTTTTAAGAAATGAAATGCACATTCAGGATTTTATCTTTGCTAATAATGGTTAGCACAAGACACAAAACAGCATTAGTATCATTTGCCCGGATTAGACAAGTGTCTCTGCAAAAGAACATAACCTAGGAATATCAGCTTCACTCAAGCTAGAAAATCCCATTTGTAAGCAACATCTGTTTATAATTGCATAGCTAGAAGACCTGCCTTTTGCATAGGAGCTTTGCTTTTCAACTTCAGAGTACTCTCTCTCTTGAACTCCCTGATATTAACTGACTTCCAAGAAGCTCCTCCCCCTTTAAAGATTTAAAGTGTTAAATCTAACTTTTAAAAAAATCATTACAATGGTAGCATAATGATATTTAGAAAGTGAGTTAAAATGCAGTTTCCTTCCATTGCTCTCCTGCACTGGTCAGTATGGACATGCAGATTTGTAAAAAAAAAAAATAATAATAATAATAATAAAATACTGAACCAATACTGAAAATGTACTGTTTTGTGTTTTTTATTGTTTACTGTTGTTTTACCCTCCCTCTAGGCATTATTCCTCTTCTGGGTTGGCAAGTCTGGAGTAAGGACACTTTAGCTACATTTTCAGCAGGTACGATGTGGGAAGTCTCCTTAATATCTGATTGCTCCAACTTTTCAAATCACTTAATAAAGTTTGTCACACCTTCATGAGTTCTACATGCAGCAAAGCTTACTAGGATCAGACCCAGTGGTCCCTACAGAAATTGCACATTTGCTCTATGTTTGCTCCACCACCTGTTTATATAAAGCACATGTGCAACAGCAAGAGATGCAAATGGGATGGTATGGGTGAATGTTAATGAAATTAGCTGTAATTACCAAGTTTTCTCCTGAAATCACAGGTTGAGGTGATGAGCACAAGCTGTGCACTCTCGGATCAGGTGTGTGTTAGAGAACGCCTAATAAAACCTGACAAGACAGAAGTAGCAGATTGTTGTTGTTTTTTTAAGCATAGATTTGTTTTGAACACTTGGAGCCAATGAAGTAAGTTACACTGTAATGTATGAAGATGATTATATTTTAGTCATGTAAATGAGGTGCTTACCATGTGGTCTGTGTGGGGCCTAATGCCCCAGTATACTGACGGGGACACTATACTGTAACAGCAGCATTGTCTTTCAGATCAGATGTTAAAACCGAGGTCCTGACTCTCTGTGGTCATTAAAAATCCCAGAACAGTTCTCGTAAAGAGTAGTGGTATAACCCCGGTGTCCTGGCCAAATTCCCCCATTGGCTCTTATCTATCATGGCCCCCTAATAATATCCATCACTGAATTGGCTAGATCATTCTCCTCTCCTCTCCATCAATAGCTGGTGTGTGGTGGGCGTTCTGGCACACTATGGCTGCCGTCGCATCATCTAGGTGGATACTACACACTGGTGGTGGTAGAAAAGCGCTATATAAATCTAAGGAATTATTATTATTATTATTATTATTATTATTACATTTGTTTTTCATGAGCTTCATGAGCGTCTTCCCTTCTATGATTAGTAACCTCTATGCTTTGTTAGTTACATCAATGTGTCTGGCATTTATATTGACATACTATGTAAACGTACCTGTGTCCCCTGTTTCTAGCATTTTTGCTTAAGTTATATATGTGTTTCCCCTTTATTCTCCTTGGAAACCACTCAGCCAGTTCCCATTTTTTATTTTCGTTTATTTATTTATTTTTAATAGGCTCTGTTCTGGTTCATTCTTTGTGTTAGCATCATTGTGTTTGCTTTGAAATGGCCCATGCCTTTGTCTAATTCCATCAGCCTCATCTTAATACAGGTAATTTAACCAGAAAGAAAATGCTGTCATGCGAATAATTCAATGAAGCCTGGCACACACCCTAGGTGTATTAAACTATCCTCAGATGGAGAACACAACAAGCGTGCCAAACCATAATTTAAAAAACTATACAAGGTACAGTTCATCAGCCTTTGAGATCATTTCCTATCTGTGTGGGTGCCAGCATGAGAAAAATAAAATGAATGCCATCTCCCTCCTGCCTCAAGCACCACTGCAGCCAGCTGCATAACCCAGATGTACCCAGCTTCCCTGCTATCTTTGATGCTCCAATAACTTTCATTACAGTAATTGTTGCTTAATGTTTCCATAATCTGCTACTTAGTGGAAAAGGTTTTAATTCTAATCCAGGTTTTAAACATCATTGCTGGCTCTACATGGCCTTCCTTCTCAATGTTTGCCATGCATAGTTATTTCCTTTTTTCCTTTGTTTTATCCATAATGAAAGCTGGCTGCATTCCCTGATCAGGAATGATTTGAGTAAAGGGATGCCAAGGTTCACTAAAGATCGAAAGGTGTCAACCAATGAACCCATAGCTTTCCTCTTAATGACGCGGTCACGTGCATACATGTTTGGCAAGCAAAGCTGGCATCTGGTGCCCAAGTGCTCAGGCATGCTTGTGGAGTTTACTTACATTTCACCTGCACAATTATTCAGAATGAGTGATTAGCTACTTAGTCACACTCCTTTGGGTCTTTTATGCTGTCTAAAGAGAGCCATAGACATCCATGCATGCTATGATGGACTAATTACCCAAACATAAAATAAGACCAAGCTACTGGTATCTTTAACGCAGTCTCATCAGAGGTAGTTAGATAGTAATGTTGTGTCCCAATTCTCCTGAAGAGAAAAAATTACTTGTGTTCTTGCAGTTGCACTTTTATTGAACTTGCGAGCCTATAACTTCTTGTTTCCTCAATGAAATTCAGAATTCATAGGCTACAGTCTTTGCTTATACCCTTGGCTTGTGTCACTTTTATGGATTTAATTCTCAAAGGATTCTTGGCTGTATTGTTTCCTGTCTTTAAATTTTATCACTACAGTATATATATTCAAAACACACACAGACACACACACACACACACACACACACTGAATTATAGACGTTAACAGCTCCTGGTCATGGCAGAAAGCCTTGTGTCAGGATTTCCAACAGAGGCAGGTAGATTACTTCTATCTCTGATTTCCCACTACACACTGCTCACAAGAAAAGAATCTGAAAAAATCTCCTTTGAGCTACTGATAGACATAATTTAAGCATGCAGCATTTTCATCCAGGTCCACCATAGATACAAGCAACTCCAGAATTACTATCACCTTTTAAGAGAAAAAAAATTATATATAAAATTAATAAAATATAGTCTTAACCATATAGGGATGTCGTATAGCAATATTCTGAGTGTTTGAGTTACCGTTATTATTATTATTATCATTATTATTATTAGTAGTAGTAGTAGTAGTAGTAGTAGTAATAGTAGTAGTAGTAGTAGTAGTAGTAGTAGTCGTATACTTCCAAAATTATTATTTACTTCAGTCTTTTTTTTATTATTTACGTTAGTAAATTATTATTTATTTCAGTCTTCCTCTACTGATCCTCTTCATATAATATCATTTGGATACTCCTCCATGCACAACATATCCAGCTCCTGTATTTTTTTGGATTTGTGCAAGTGGTCTGCCTTTAATTCAGACCATACCTTTTTATTGAGATGACCGCTGTAAAACACTTTATGTTCCCACAACCAATTCTGTGCTGCATTAGAAAAAAAAATCCAATTTACAGTTGCAGTTCCAATTATGAAGTTCAGACACTGTATATTGTGGTTTAGGGATGTGAATCATTTGTGTACTTATGAAACTACTACACTGAGAAAAGTTCTTAGAGAAAATGACTTTTTTAAAAGAAGAAATGTACATACTTTCTTAAGTTCATCAAGTGGAAAATTTGAATCATTGTTCCCCATTCTTTTGAATCAAATTATTCTGAGGTTTGCTGAATGTGGCACAACTAACAATTTAATGGGCTTTTCAAAGACACACCAAGTGACCAAAGTTAATCAACATGTCAAATGAGATATTAGAAGTAAAAACAGACCTAAAGCATGGCCTTACATTTAGAAGATGAACTGCAAATCTATGAGTCCATTGATGTCAGGTTAGTGATAGTAGTGGGTGTACTAAAGAAAGACTCTACTGACCTCAACATCTGTGGAATAGAAGTCATTCTTGTTTTTCTAATTATCTTATGCAGGCTTTCTTAAAGCCCTTGACTAATGCTAAGGGCTTATGCAGGACATCAGTGCAAGAGCTGAGATGCCACAGGGTGATAAGACTGTTTGATCCTTTTCAACACATTCTAACTCTCTCACTCTCTTTCTTTTCAGAAGCCACAAATTAACAAAAAAAGCATGATTGGAATCACATCTGTTTCTACAAGCAAATGTAAAGGGCTACCTTTGAAGATGACACTTTAAGGACATCACTAAACCTGTTTCAAACAGAGTCTCTGGTTTCTGGTTCAGTTTAGTAATTATCTCTTTCTTTATGCCCTGCTGTGCCTTGCATGAAAGAAACGAGGTGCATAAAGATTGATATGTTAATAGCGTATCAGGCTGGATGGAATAATTAACACTAAATGGTAATGATGTGTCCTTCATACTTATATCTTGTACCCAAATTAATGTAGGTGTGAATTATTTTAATTCATATTAAATATGATTAAATATGGCATATATAAGCAATATACCATAGGCAGTGTTTCTTAACTGGTGGGTTCCTTTATGATTGAGTTGTGAACTGCTGGGAAGAATTATTAGTAGTATTAGTAACATTACTGTGTAAAATTAATATGCATTTCTTCATTTACTTCCATATGATAAACAACTTTAGTGTAGTGTTGGGTCATGACTTGATGTCCAACATAAAACATGGTTCCTAAAGCAAAACTAGTTGAGAACCACTGATGTAAGGCATAAGAGAAAAAATAAATAATTTCTTCTAGATGCTTTTTGAAGCACATAGTGCTGTGAGGAATAGTGAAAATTACTTAAAAATATCATCATACAAATCCACTCAACTGAACTCAATAACTTTGACATATTAGAAGCCAAGTCAGATAAAGTGTGGATTTCACTTTGTGGCATGATTCATGACAACGAGAGGCAAACTTTCATGAAATGACAGTCAGTGAATGGATGATTGATGCCATGCTGAGCTTATCTATCGGCTTTATGACAAAATCCTGAAGGACATTACAGCCTGAAATTGTTATTCCAAACCAAGCAGAAGGAGCTCTCCAGAGAGTTCGAACCTGAAGAATGTCTCCATGGAGGCCAAACTATATAAAGTAAGGCCCTGATTTACTAAAGGACTGCATGTGTAAAAACAGATACAAACATGACAAAACATGCATAAAACACTGCAAGCTAATTAACAGTTATTTAATTATCTTATTATTATTTTCATTACTGCTCCATCCTGGTCAGGGTTACACTGGATCTGGAGCCTATACCAAAAATACTGGGTGTGAGGCGGGAATACACTGTGGATGGAATGCCAGGCCTTCATAGGGCAAGGACTGTATCAATTATATGAGCAAAATAGCTTGTTTTATCTTTTCAGAAACAGACAATGCACACCAATACATGGATCCACTAGTCTGTCTACACCAGATAAAATAACCATTCACTAGGTTTTAATCATGAAAAGGTTTTCTCAGGATTATGATCAGAAAGCTTTTTAAAATAAAAATAATAATTTTATTAAAAGTTAATTTAATTTTTCCCACATATTCATACCTCTGCTGCCAAGGTTTCCATTCACATATTATTTATGAACAAACTATATACCCTTTTATTGAGCATTCTTATTGTATTATGAACAATTGTATTATGTTTTTTGACACATCTCACACCCCTTAATTGTTGTACTGGACTTTGACACACAATTCTGTGTGTTTGGAAAGGTTGAGTTTCAGTTTCTTTCAGAGCTCTGACCTTGCCATGGCTGTCAAGAACAAATGGCACATACAAAAATCTCATTTACATATTGATTTCTACCTCTACTTTGCACATGATGTAATTCATGTAATTATTGTGAGCAGTTCATAACAGTTCACCCTCAACATGCTCACTTCTGCTAGTGCAATTTATACCCTTGCAAACACAAATTTGGGATCTTAGTAAATCTGGGCCTAAGAGACAAAGACAGTTGCTCTTTCCTCAAAAAGCATCATCACTACTGTGATAATACAGGGCAAGCCCTTGATAATGTTAACCGATAACAGAGATGATTGTGTGTAAAAAAGATGCCTTTTCACTGTAGGGTTTTTGCTTGTGTAATGGCTATGCCAGCTAATTAGCTGGCTTAGTTGTCTTTGATTTATATAACCTTCCAATCACTCCTTAATCAGCAGTAACCAATGATCCGTGAAGAAGCCCAGCCTATTTAATTAGCAGGCATAAGAGCATTATACCAACCCTAGTTACAATGAAGGGTTTTTAAACATTAGATAAAGTTGTCACATTCACTACACTGACGATTTAAATTGCTAATCTATCATTATGAGGCAAACCTTTAGGAGAGCACCAAATCAGGAGGACAGCAATATAAATAAAGAAATATATATTGATTTTTTTCCCTCCCTATTTTTTTTTTCATACTTTCCCAGCTTTTCCCAGGTATGTGTTCTGTGCATCAAAGTACTGAATATAAATCTTCACTATCCACATGACAACTTGATAGGTTGATGCTGAACACTACATTACAATACAACCAGCTCCAATGACAGAAAGGCAGGCATAAACGATGAGCAGTGGAGGAGGAGGAGGAGAAGATATTATTTAGTTTCAGTATCTATTGTGCAGTGCACTATACACCATCTTAAAGCACAAGAAATACAGTAGATCATAATGCAGCCCAGAGTAAAGCATTTTGTTTTTCTAAAATGTTTTGGTAGGAAGAGTGAGCGAGCACCCTCACTGCTACATCAAAAGGAGCTATCACCAAGAACTAAGCAAGAAATTGAGATACTAAGTAAGAAGCTTATAACCTCCTCATCATTATTACTGTATATAGGCATTTTATCAATTTATGGCTGCAGAGTCAGTACAGAATTATGGCTGTTTCACTGCTCAACTTTCACTTCCTCCATTACAACACAAAAACATGTACAATGGCATGCTGCAAGCATTCATTGATGTGCACAACTGAAAAATAAGGACCATTAAAACATTATGTTAGAAATTCACTGTATGGGAAGCTATAGCAGAGTGAAATGGAAGCAACACATCATGTGCTGTCTCCTGTAAGAGGAGCTCTGTGGAGTGGCACTAATGTTACATTAGCCTGCCTTTATGTTAATCAGTATAAGACTTCTCTGCCATCATTACCCCTTAGACCTCCGTCAGTGGTCGCAACATTTTACTCTCGATCCACGGTTGTAATGCTCTCCAGAGGGGCACGGCTGTTGCCTCAAGCAAAGACAGACATATTATCCTTCCTAAGTAGCAATAGCTATTAACTGTAACACATGAGCACTCGAGTCAGGATCTACTCACAGACTTTATTTGGGCTTTCCCATAAATTCAACAGCTTATTAATCACAATCACCTGCACCTCATTTACTAATCACCTCTTCAGCTTTAAATACTTTTCTGTTTAGTTTGTTCATTACTTCAGCCTACATTTCAAAGCCCATTTTCCCAGTATGTATCTCCTGTGTATGACTTAATCTGTTTTCTCTGGTTTTTGCCCTTTGTCCACTGTGTTTGGTTTCTGAACTCTGCCCTATTCATTTTGCCTGAAGTTTTGAATTAATAAAGCCTGTTATCTATTTTAACCTGCATGTCCAAGCATGTCCAAATATTACCTTACACTATATTTAAACAATTGAATATATTACTTAAATTTCATTTATCATAATAGTATTAAAGCTGTGTTTAAACTGCAAATACCACTAATTGTAGATTCATTTTAAATATCCATGTTTGCTCATTTTTGCTAGTTATCCTAGTTGAATGTAATGTTAAAATGGAGTGCTCAAACATTCATACAGAAATAGATTTGAAAGCAAAACAATGGCTGAAAACATGGTTTATAATACAAAGAAGAACAAGGAAAAATAAACCTGAAACTGTAAGTTACAGAATGCTAGAAATGAAGGAAACTAGAATCTAACATTAAACAGACTTTGCAAAGAATCCATATATAAAGAGGGCTATACATACACAGACTAATAAACACTAACAATACAAATATGGCTAATAAGAGACAGTAATTGTATTATCATGGGAAGTGTGCAAGATAGGAAACAGGAACAAGCAAGAAGAAAACTGAAAGCAAGAAGTATGAAGTTGGTAAGAAGGAGTTGTATGTCTTTGAGTGCTTGTTTATTATAAATTATTGTCCATTATTCTAATAAATGTGTTTAAAACATTTAGCAAAATACCACTGCAGGATTTGTAATTTGTCAGTTTATTTAATACTACCTGTATTTTTTAATAAGGCTTAACTGTATTTCCTAAATAAGACTTACTTGAAATGTATATTCCATTCACTTACCACGCTCTCTTCCACAACCAAATTTTATTAATTGGCTGTACCCCATTGGGTTAAGCTATTTGTTCATCAAGCTAAATGGAACATTTAATGCGGACTGCAGAATCTCTTATCATCTTCAAAAAACAGCTAAAGACCCACCTCTTCCACAAACACCTAACCAACTCACACAAAAAAAAAAAAAAAAAAAAAAAAAAAATTGTACTTACCCCTCTACTCTGCGCACTTTGCTTCTTCTGGAACTCAGTTAATGGATCTT
>JANDJT010000071.1:11356675-11366864 GCA_024331685.1 Stegophilus panzeri | reverse complement strand
GGAACTCAGTTAATGGATCTTGTATGGTAGCACTACTTGTATTGTTCTCTGCTTGATATATCGCTTTGCTTGTATTTGATAAAAGCAGCTTTGATAAAAGCGTCTGCTAAATGAATAAATGTAAATGTAAATGTAAATGTAACAGAAATGCAATATTAAGGTTCAAAAATGTAACAAGTAAATGAATATGAATGAACAAGCCAACTATAACACTTTTCTGATTCAGCTCACATGAGACTAATAAGCAGAGGCTGAGTACTTCATTATTTCAACACTGTTAATCAATTGGAAATCAGGTACTAATGTGAAATTATCAGTACCTGAACAGGGAGTTGAATCAGAGTTTCTTGTAGACTCTGATGCTCACATGACAGAAATGTGAAAAGGGGGCTAAGAATATTAGCATTGTTTGCTACTGTCAATTAGTGTGCATGATTTACATTTAAAATTTACATTTAAAATTTAAGCAAGCGGTATTTACCAAGTGGCCAGAAAGGAAGAACCCAGGCAAATTATGAGAGTCAGAGCTTGGGCTAATATCTTGGAATTTAACAAACACTAGTCAATCTTTTATATAATTGCAAGTATTTTACCAATAACATTCATAATAAGCTCCTTAATCCTATTTTCTGCTGCTAAAACCCACTGATTTGATTTTACCATGGCTTGGAGCACTGCACTTTTTTCAAAACAAATCCAACAAAATTAGTGAAGTACCATGGACAGCTCCAGCTTCCTGCCCACGCCAAACCGCCTGTAACCGGAGTCAAAATTATGTGATCTTCATTAATAAACATGAAGACTGGAATATTTAGTTCAATGTTTAGAGAAGGTGATTATTATTGGAAGCTAATTCCAGCTTAATCATAACTAATTTGGAGCCTCTGACTGACACTTGGCTAAACAAATGTCACTTATCATCAATATCCAAACGAGGGAGCTTGTGTAGAAGTTTCAAAGGTCAGAATCTGTTTTTTTAGAGGAAAGCATCATGGTGTTTACAAATGACAGTATGTATTTATTCATATACAGTGGGATCCAAAAGTCTGAGACCACCTTGAAAATTCATGAAGATTCTTTCCAAAATGTTGCAGACACCTAAGCTAAAGACATTCAAACTCAAATTTTCACAACTCACAGAGTTGAAAACATTTCCTGCATTGTCAATTACTGTATCTACCTTATTTCCATAAAATGTCATTTCAAAATAATAGCTAGGAGACTTATTTCAGCTTTTATTTCTTTTCACAAATTTTGTATGGGATTCAGGTCAGGGCTTTGTGATGGCCACTCCAGTACTTTCACTTTGCTGTCTTTAAGCCACTTTGTTACTACTTTGGAAGTATGTTTAGGATCATTGTTCTGCTGGAAGACCCAGCTGTGACCAAGTCTTCAGGTTTTGAATTGTAATTGTAAACAAGGAATGGAGTTACAATAAATGCATTATCAAGCATTATCAAGTCGTTGGGCTTGTTGCAACAAAATCCTCTCAAAGCAGCTTCTCTCATTTCATTACAGAAAAACAGTGTTTGCCAGTAGCTCAGTTTTTCACAATGACATATGATGAGATTTGACTCATAAATCTTACATCACTATGTTTGAGTACATGCACCAATTAAACCACATAGTACAATAATAATAAACCACCTGTATGAAATTGTGCCATGTTTGTTTATAGTAGTATTAATCAGTTCATCTGCTCACAATAAGATTTTTGGTAACATAAGCTTATTATAGCATTGGGCATTGTTGTTATCTAAATCTTAATCCAATGGCCACTTGCTGTACACAGTTAGCTTTAATTTGTATGAGTAATCCTGTTCACCATGATTTTGGCAACTCTGTCTGTTTCACTTACTGTACCAAGGCAAGCAAGTCATAGAATAAGATTAAGACATTAGGAAACACCATGTAATTTCATCATATATATATATATATAGTACTACATTTTATACAAGCCTAATCAATGGTCAGTGATCGAACCTACTGACTTTTAATATTTGTAAAACACTTCTTATATCTCATCAAAAGATCCCTATTATCACTATTTCCCTAGTTGTTTCTTCTCAATATTTTTCAAATAATGTAGGAACTGGTACATTACACATCACATATCAGCTTCTAAAAGTAAACATAATTTTTTCAGCAGTTGTAGGGGTTTTTTCAACAACTGTCAAGCTTAATATTTTACATTTAATGAATCACTAATGTGAGTTACTTTTTATTTAATTGGAATGATCTTTAGAAATGTTAGAGTTACTTTATTTCAGCTTTGTCAGAAAAGTGTTACTATGAATGCAAACTTTAATACAATGAAAAAGACACACTATTAGCCTCAAACCAAGCTTCTCTGTGTATGCACATGTTTCAGCTGGAAGAAATAAAAAAATAGACTGCCTGTGCATTTTTGACATGATTAGCCGAAGGTGCACAACAACACAAATCAGGATGTAGCACACCATTACCATAAATAACATCAAGTAAATGGCTCGGCTTAATATGAATGACGATGCTTTGATCTACAATCAGTTGTCTCCTGTCCATGAAGCTGTATTCATTATTTTATGACAGGCACTTAAAACTGAGGGAAAATATGCCAACTCTTGTGGGAGTGCATTTGTGTGGATGGATCCTCTTTAAACAAGTGATACAGGGAATGCTCCAAGGGTTTTTGTGTGTTCGCAGTGCTATTCAACTAACATGCAATGGGTATAATTTATGCACCTTCACACCTACATGTCAAGTTCTAGTTTATGAGTATTTATTACTTTAACTAATGGCTAATTTAGCACTTCTTTATAAAATAATGTTGATTTTTTTCAATAATTGCTGCATTATTATGTAAATATATGGGCATATAAATGAAGGCTTCTAGTGAGTGTTAATAGCCTCCAGTATTTAACTATGCGATGTTTGTGTAATTAATTAAACACCATATAACACAAATTTCTCTGTTCTCTATCCAATTCAATAAATATTAAATATATTAATTTAGATATTCTCTGCTTAAGCTCTTTAACAATATAATAACTGCAACAGTGGGGTAGAGTGGCAGAATGTGCTATTTAAATATTTTCATAAAGCCTTTCATATTTATCCATTATTCCTTACATTTAGTATAAAAACTACTGCATATAACACAGTCATCTGTATGCATGATCAATTCTAGATGAATGCGGAACTCCATCAGCCTTAGAATGAAAGCTCACCAGTCTTGGTTGAGTACCATCACCTTGCCGAGGGATTTGCTGAATGATGGTGTGAAGAAATCCAGCTTTTTCTGAGATTTGACTGCAGTGGAGGAACCAGCTGTTAGCCATTTGTCTTTGTATGGTCAATGAACCAGTATTCAACATACAGCTGCTCTTGAGTATCCTACTTATTAAGCACATCTGTTACACATTGGACTCTGGGTAGCACTTATCAAGCTAATGGAATTTTTTGGCAAAAAAAAAAAAAGTTGTTTTTTCCTCTTCGTCTTCTTCTTGGTGAATTTCTGAAATCAGAAAATTGTTGTGTTTTATTGCTGCCACTTCACCAATATGGGAAGCTTTATCAGACATTATGAAAAATGGCAGGCATCCACAAAAGATACATCCTTGAAATTTCTCCTGACAGGAAAATTTCCACAAATGAGGCCAGGAGCACAAAACTCACTCTTGTTTCCTTCCACCTTCCAATAAATCATGTCGAGTGCATAATGAATCGTCCTTTCTGTCCTTGCATCAATCCTGGCTCCTTCATGAAGCCTGCGGAGTCTTACCTCTCTCCTTGGTGTCCGTCTGCCATCGTGTCTGCACTGAATACAAGGATTTGTCTCTCTTTGATTAATACCTGTCCCAATTCATTGTCAATATTGTCTCTCTGGATCTTATTATTCCTGTATGATACATATAACCAGATGTAAATCTAGCATGCACACTCATACCATTCAGATTTCCTTTGTATGGGCATACATTTTAAGTTAAAACTGCAAACTAACTGTCTGTTATTAAGCTATATTTATCAGACTAAGTTTAGAAAGATTGTCTGACTAATAAAATAGCAATTTTGATTAAATTTACATTTCTGAAAGACTTGGAAGGACACAAAAAGGTATTGTGTCTTAACCAAGGCAATGTAATTTCAAATCCTATAAAACCTCCTGTGTAGCAGCAAAAGTTAGCTGAAAATAAGCTTGTTGCTGAAATGCAGTCATACAGCAATACCTTTGAGGACATGTGTGCTACAGCTCATTGTGATTCAATATTCTACCTACAATAACAGGAGAAGAAAAGCATAAAATAACATTTGTCTGCATATAATGTCCATTTATGAATCCTGTATAATAAAACCACTCTGTTTTTGCCCTATCTCTTTTGTGTGATCGTGAATGTGGATGAAAATTGAGTTCAATATATGCAGCCACTTCATTTCAAACGTTAAACCATCTTCATTTGGTGTCTGCTTTGCTTTACAGGCCTCCATGGTATCTACCCTGATTAGATTAAACTCTAAATGCCAATCCAGGGATAATTTTCCACTCTGGCATTGCTTGTCCCACGAGAATAAATCTCATTTTAATGTCACTGCTTATTAACATGGACTATTTATAAGTGTGAGTTATTAGGAAACATTACAAGAACACCTTCATGTGCCATGAGAAGAGATATCTGGAATTTTAGTATCCAGTAGAAATCTTGTTGTTTTTTTTCCTCTCAAAGAATCCATCACTGTCATCCTGCCATGCATTTCCATATTTGTCCTAGCTCTTGTTTTGTACTTTCTTGTGTTTACTGCTTTTCCTGTCCTCTTGGTTTCTCATTATGGGGTTGCCTTTGTTGCTAACCTTGTTTGCCTGTTTGCTTACCCTGACTATGAACTCTCACAATAATGCTAAAAAAAAAAAAATCTGAATAAAACTCTGTTAATGGATCCACAGAACTCTCCAGAGTTTTCCATATTACACATGCAAACATAGAAATGCATATCTGATAAAGATAAATTCATTTTATTAATATGAGCTCTATTTTATTAGGCTTAAGGGTGAAACCTGTGTTTTAGTGTTTCAACTGTAATTTTGGAATAATAACCATTTCATACTAAAACAAAGTAAACATGTCTTTATCAGACTCTTTGTTAATACACAAAAACTGGACATTGTTAGGAAAAAAATAAGTCAGATATAGCACTTAAGTTCCCAGTATAATCCTTGACTACCCTATCCTAAGAATAATTAGAGCTTCATGCCACTATTACAAAAGAAAAATTGTAAATCAATAATTGAGCAACTCTGTATATGTTTCATTCTAAGAACAGTTGTTAGACTTAACCTTCATCGCATCTTCCAATGATACAATGCCTTGCAAAGTATTCAACCCCCTTAAACATCATCAGATTTATTCAGGTTCAGGTTGGTTGAATGTCGTTTGTTGACCTTAATTTTCAAACAGTACCACAGATTCTCAACTGAACTTGACTACTGTAAAACTTTCACCTTTATGTTATTAACCACCCCTGCATTGCTTTGGCCTTTTGTTGACTATTGTCAAGCTGAAAGATGAAGTTTCTCCTGAGCTTTATTTATTTATTTACTGTTTGTTTGTTTTTCTTGTTTTAGGAGGCAAGCAAGTTCCCTTGTAACATCCCCCTGTATTTTGCTCCATCCACTTTCCTTTCAATTTCGATAAGAAGCCCAGGTTCTGAGGATGAAAAGAGCATGATGCTGCCATTTCACTGTAGGGATGATGTTAACTGAGGTATGGCCTGCATTAGGTTTGCACCACATATAGTTGTCTGGAACAAATATCTAGATCTTGGTCTCATTACACCAAAAAAAAAAACCTCATCTTAACTGGATCACTCTTGTGTTTTCATATGGCACTTCTTGAGCAATGGTTTCTTTCTAGACACCCCCTCCATACAGTCCTCTATTATTCAGAGCTGTTGAAATGGTTGTCTTGTGCACCTTCAATCCACTCTCAGCTACTGTACTCTGTAACTCCTTCAGAGTGACTGTTGGCCTCACTGTGGTTGCCCTCACCAGACTCAGTCTTGTGTTTGTGCTGAGTTTTGAGAGATTGTTTTGTCTAGGCAGTGCTTGGGTGGTGTAATGCAACTTCCACTTCATTACTGTTGATCCAGCAGTGCTTACTTTGATGTCCAACCTCTTTAATATAATTTTACACCCTATTCTTAAGTTATGAAATTATTATACCTTATCTTTAACTTCCTTTGAATACTCCTTAGCCTTCATTCTCACGCTTTTTGTTCAGACTGACAGTCTCCTAAATGACAGTTCAACTGAGGTGGTGTTTGTCTTTCATCTGGAGCTTCTGTAACCTGGGAAACTGAATATTTATGCAAGCAGAATTTTTCAGTTTTTGATTTTCACTGAAATAGTTTCTGGCCAATAATTAATTCTGACTTTGAAAATTCACTGTAAGAGAAAATTATTTTGCAATAAAAAATATACAGACAGGAAGAATATGTGTATTTACCATTTGTTATTCAGACAAATTTGATTAATTCCAAGAGGACCAATTCTAATTATAATCACTGATTAGTTATACATATCGACAAATATATTGGTCTCATATGCTTAGTGACCTATTGTACAGTCCCTACTGCTCTATTTTAGTAAACATAATATTTCTATTATTGCTAGTGTACTTCCTTTAAAATTTATTCCTCATCCAAGCCAGTGAAGTGACTGATCAGTTGCAGTGTCACGGCTTTGCCATATTCATATGCATCTGTTCTTATTTCATGGCAGAAACCATGGCAATGGCTGCACTAATGAGGAAGGATTACACTATGCACTATCAGAGTCTTAGAAGGATTACTTTGAATAAGCACTGTGGCATGCAGAGGCAGTACTGGGGCAGTAATCTACTTCAACAGAATGTGCAAAGGAAGTATTGGGGTTCATTCTTATATATATAAAATAAAATAAAAAAAGACTGTGGGAGCAAAGGAAATGTCTGTCACACTCCTGAATGCAGCCTCGATATAACTCACAAAGTGGCAAGGCTCATGAGGCTTACAGTATCGACAGATTCATGCAGCCTAAATTTATGCCACTGCATAAAAAGGGAGGATTTCTCCTCGGTGGCCCTGTGATGGAAATGAAAAAGAGCTCAGGAGCCTGTATGAGTCATAGTGCAGATGATCAAAACCTTTATAGATGGGAAATCAGTGTCTTCAAAGGTTTTTGAAAGGCATCAAAGATTAATATTGGTGCTTGTTGTTTAAAAAAAAAACTTACCTAGAGCAGGTAAAGTAAAAGCAAAAACAACTAAACAAATAGTTTCTTAACTCCCTATCTAGCCATAAAAAGGAAAAGTGTGTATAATATAATAAATAGCATGTTGTGCATTGTGAGCAAGTAGTGTACAGCATTTAATACACTGAAGTACCACGTAGCCTATTTGATATCTCTGTATTTTGACATCTCTGTATTTATATATTTATTTAATTTTTATTCAAGTCTGGCCTTCTGATTCTTACTGCTGATGAGTGGTTTGCATCTTATGGTATAAACTGGTATGAATTTTTGCTCTCAAATTCTTCTTCAAATGGTGGATTTTGATAGTTTCACCCTTGCCCTGTGGAGGTTGTTGGTGATGTTACTGACTGTTGTTTTGGGCTTTTTCTTCAGAACTCACAGTGGTTCTGTCCTCATCTGCTGCTGTTTTCTTTGGCCAAATTGTTCAGTGTCCGGTTTTTAATACACCAGTGGTTTCTTTTTTTCAGGATATTCCAAAATTTTGTATTGGCTATGCTTCTGCAATTACTCTGATCAATTTTCTCTCTTTTATCAGCTTCTAAATGTTTGCTTTTCTCCCAAAGTCTCTGGTCTTCATGATGGTTTATTCTTTTTAACAACAAATGCAATCTTCACAGGTGAAACCCAGGGCTCAAACCAAGAGTAGACATTCAGAGCTATTAACTGTTGAAACAATCAGTCTTACAGGACACACCTGGGCAGCAAGAACACCTATCAGTCACCAATATTTCTGATCACCAAAAGTGCCATGTTCTAAGTTATTTAACACGTGTAGATGTAAATATCAGGAATGAAGGCTAAAATTTTGATCTATTGTCTGATATTCAGCTTTTCATCTCAAACCCAAATGTTTTCAGTGTATAGCAAAAACAACAGAATTTGCCTTGCTGCCAATACATTTGGAGGCTCGTTAAGAGCTACGAATCTAACAATCAGGGGTTAGAGATATGAATAAATACCTTGCTGACATCACTAGACATGGAGCACAAGCATACATAAACACAAAATACCATATGTCCACAGCATTGTACAACAGAGGATGTAATGCCTCCATCCTTAAGACAAAACCTACAAAGTAAATCTGCAACAGGATTTCTAAAAATTTCTCATGTATAATTTTCAAATTATTATTGGGTGCAAGCACTAACTGACTAAACTTTTCCTCCAAATAGCTTCCAATGCATAGTATCTTGACCCACCTGCTTACTGTATCTAAGCACATCACATGGTCATGGTCAAGTTTACATTTAGTGAAGTTTAGAGTTAGAGAAGCATTCTCAGTTTGGGAAAGTATAGTGTCTAAAGTACAAAAAAGTCAATACTTCTAATGTCCACTCAGTAAGGGGGCTTAGCGAGCAGCCTTTCAACAATTCTTACTGGAAGGAATGTTTTCAGAAAAGAATAACAAGTTCATCTTGTGCAGTACCTCTCAAGTGAGAAACTTTAGATTAGATGGCTAAGAAAGTTTCTGATTTAGGAAAATATCTCACAAGTAAGAGTAAAAGAAGAAGATATCTTTTAAGTCTATTCAACTTGAGTGTAGTCTAATATTAGTCTGCTTTTTTTTAGCCTAGTCTGCTTTTCATCCAGAACTTTTTAAATCTGATCCAGTGCTTGGACATGCAGCAGCTGTCTGCTTGGCTCAAGGTCGGGCTCTTTCAGTCATACAGCCAAGATAAGATTCTAGTGAGTCAGTGGGATCTATACATGCTGGCTCCTTAGTTTTGTGCCAGCTCTTCGGATTTGGCTTCAGTTTCCACTGCATTCAAACCCTTAACTCAGAGATCTGCTGTTTTATTAGCTCTGTCTTAAGCAGACTCTTTATCTTCCACTCTAGGGTAGAAACAGTATAAAAAAAACTGCTAAATGACTGCTAACATTGCTGTTTGGTAAAGCAGGGGAAAGGCCATATAAAATGGTGGATCTAGGTCAGATAAATTCAGAGTGAGAAGAAACATTTCAGGAACTATCTAGGCCAAAATAACGAAGAAAACACTGCAAAACAGACTAATATAAAGGTGTAATTTGTAGTTTTTGAAAACATGTTAGACCTATATTGAACATTGAGTATAAGAGTCCATTTTCTTTAATAGGGATATGTAGTTTCAACAGAGAGGGTGGGGTTGGTTGGGGAAAGGAAAGGACAAAATCATATCAATGTTTCTATTAATACCATTTTAAATTTGTATTCACCACCAGAAGGGGCATCTGGCATCCTTCCGTCTTCAGGAGACGATGGTGTAGCAATTGTTTCGGGTGAATTTATTTGCACCTTCTCGAGTAGCTGTACAAGCCAACCCATGAGTGGCAGTCCCGGTTGCAGTTGCCACAGACAAATTGAGTTGCACGCTGTGGCTGAAATTGCCGCGCCTTCCTCCTGTCTCTCTTGTCAGCAAGGTGCTTAAACCTGTCCTTCTCCGCATTCTGAGTGCCCCGTCTAACGGCAAAATGCCAGGCTGTACGGTCTTCAGCGCTGGATTCCCACGAACTAGGGTTGATGCCACATAATCTCATGTCCTTCTTGCAGACTTTGAATCGCAGTCGGGGGCATCCAGTTAGCCGTGAACCCTCAGCCAGCTCACCATACAGAAGATCTTTGGGAATGCGACTTGGATCCATTCTTCTAACGTGGCCAAGCCAACGGAGACGCTACTCACAGAGGATGGCAAACATTCTGCTTGTGTTGGCTTGTTCCAGAACTTCTGTATCGGGTAACCTGTCCTGCCATTGTACATGGAGGATGCGTTGCAGGCACCTCAGGTGAAAACTGTTGAGCTTCCTCTCATGCCAAGCGTAGGTTGTCCAAGTCTCACTACTGTAGAAGAGTAGGCTTAAAAGGCAGGCTAGATAGACACGCAGCTTGGTTTTCACAGTAAGGTTGGAGTTTTGCCACACCCTGTGATTTAGTCTGGCCATGGCTCC
>JANDJT010000071.1:11311951-11356575 GCA_024331685.1 Stegophilus panzeri | reverse complement strand
CTCAGTAGGGAGATGCCCCGATAGCTGTTGCAATCACTGCGGTCCCCTTTGTTTTTATATACCGTGACGATGTTTGCGTCTCGCATGTCATGCGGGATATATCCCTGTTCCCAACACAAGCATAGAAGTTCGTGCAGGGGCTGGAGTAGTGCAGGTTTCCCGCTTTTCAAGATTTCTGACGGGATGCCGTCGCTCCCTGGAGCCTTACCACAGGCTAGGCTGTTTTGAGCTCTTCCATGGTTGGCATTGTGTCTAGCTCCTCCATGGCTGGTATGTCTGGGATGACATCCAGAGCAGTCTTTGTAACAACGTTCTGGGTTGCGTACAACTCGAGGTAATGCTCAACCCACCACTGCAGTTGCTTCCCCTGATCCGTGATGACTTCTCCTGTCTTGGACTTGAGTGGGGCAGTCTTGACGATAGAGGGTCCAGTCACCTTCTTGATGCCTTTGTACATCGCTCTTGCATCCCCGGTATCGGCAGCTGCCTGTATACTGCTGCAGAGATTCAGCCAGTAGATGTTTGCGCAATGGCGGGCAGTCTGCTGGGCGTTTCTTCTAGCAACCCTGAGGGCTTCCAATGTACTGGGGTTAGGTGCAGCCTTGTACGCCAGAAGAGCTTTCCTCTTCGCATCGGTTACAGGCTCCATGTCCTCCCAGTGGGCTTCGTACCAGTCGGCATTTTTCTGCTACTTCTTACCGTAAGCATTGATCGCTGAGTTATACACAGCTTCGTGTCCATTTGGATTCAATAGTACCGTCAGGTGACTTCTCAGCGAGGGCTTCCTGCAGCTTACTGACGTACCGCTCAGATTTTTCTGGATTGTTTATACAGCAGGTGTTGATGTGAGGGCGACCATTCTTCTTGGAATATTGCAGTTTCTTTGGCAATACACGCACCTGGCTAGCCACCAGGGGTGATTGGTGTTGCAATCTGCACTGTGATAGCTGCGTGTGAGGAGAACGCTTGCAAGGTCCGCACGCCTGGTGATGACTAAATCTAACTGGTACCAATGGCGGGAGCGTGGGTGCCTCCAAGACACCTTGTGAATCTCCTTACACTTGAAGAAGGTGTTTGTGATGCAGAGCCCGTGGAAGCAGCACAATTCTAGCAGTTGCTGACCATTCTCGTTGATCTTTCCACATCTGTGAGAACCAAGGTACGTGGGCCAGGCCTCATGATCAGCTCTCACCCTAGTATTAATGTCCCCAAGCAGATAAAGGCTTTCAGTACTGGGTATCCTGGAAATCACTACATGTAAGGCCTCGTAGAACTAGTGCTTTTCATCTGGAGTTGAGCAGTGTCGGGGCATACACGCTGATGATGTTGGCTGGGCCCGAGTCTGTAGACAAACGAAGGGAGAGGATTCTTTCTGTGCCTGATGACGGTGGCTCGATGAAGGGGACAAGCGAATTCTTCACAGCGAAGCCAACACCATGCTGACGTGATTCGTGTGAGGGCTTCCCTTGCCAAAAGAACATGTAACTAGCTTCTCTTATAGTGCCGCTGTCAGCCACTCGAGTTTCCTGAAGGCAGGCCACGTCGACGTTGAGTCTTGAGAGTTCCTTGTCAATGACGGTAGTCTGGCGTGCGTCGTCAATATGCTGCAGATCAGTAGTGAAACCAGGACACATAGTCCTGACATTCCAGCTTGCGAAGCGAAGAGCTGGAGTCTTCTTGTTTTTTCCTTGCTTGCCTGGTGCATAATTTATGGCCTACTTGTCGAGATGATTCTCTAAGCTCCACGCACCCAAGTGAAGCAGGCAAGCCATGGCAGGACAGCACCTTATTGGCTGGGGGCTGCCCAGCTTGAGGCGGGCGGTAGCTGTCCAGTGAGATACGATGATCTCTCCCACCGACAGAAGCGGCCCCTGGCGCCCGTTTCCTTCGCCAATCAGATGAGCTTAAAACCAGTAAACTGCCGCTTCCCATGTTGTGTTGGCGCCTTACGGTGTCGCTGGAGTGTCTTCTCCATTGGAGCTACAAAAGCCTTGGCAGGGTGATATGGAGGATCAGCTGTTGCCCATGCAGCAGACCCCCCCTCTCCACGCAGCTGGTGGACCCAAGGGAACGACGAAAGCCGATACAGCTTGGCACCAACAATGTCGCAGAAGTTGCCGGGACAAGACTACATTTGGCCTTGAACCGCCTTCGGGACTCCGGCTCCTGATTTGACCTTGAGGTTTACTCCTGAAGCCTTTTCCATGCCAAGGATGGATGTAGCCGCAAGGCAGCGGAGGTTTGAAGTTTTCCTTCTTCTGTGAGCAACTGGTTTTAAGGCACCAGTGACCCGCCTTCGCCCCTTCTCCTGTCTGTAGAAGCAGGTCCGCCGGGCTTAGAAACTAAGCCACTCGAGCAGGCCAGGAGTTGGACTTGGTTGCCAGAGGCTATATGAGATGCATGCCATGGGAGCATTTTATGATGGGAGCTCAACCCTAACACCACTCCTGGCTATGACAACCTTGGACCCATAGAAGGGGCATCTAAAACCTATGTAATACACAAATACTTTTCTCACTCATTAAATACCCTTAGCCAGAGAAATAAAAGGTATATGAAATAAATGCCACGGTAATGTTTGTCCCAAGTTTTTACATTACAATATTTATTAAAGCAAGGAACCAATCAATCATGAACATAGTGAAGTAATTTGCTGATTCATCATTTCATTAGATGGGACCTGGAACATAAACATGAATACACAAAACGAATGTATCTGAATATGAATACACTGGGAGGTTCACTATTTGTGTGGGGTTTTGTTTGTTTGTTTTTTAAATCTTGCCAAAAAGGTTCAAAGGGTTGAGATCTAGAGGTGTGCATTGTGGACAACAAAACTCCAGTGTTTCCAGGGGTTTGTCATGTAATCAAGGTGGAGCCAGATGCAAGTGCACTTAAAAGCTTTAATGAGAGGCAGGCAGACAAATCCACAACGACAGACAAAAAACAGGCGTCGGTCTGGCAAACGGGCATTAACTGGGCATAGACAAGAAACATGGAAACGAGTGCAGGATCAAAAATCAGGAAATGAGGACAATGATCAAGGGATTGGTATGGCTCTGGCGGCAAAACAAAGAAACATGATACTTCTCCCGAACAAAGACATACGAGGGGTTTAAATATTAAACTTAACCAAAGGGGAAAACACAGAACAGCTGAGACATTAGGAAACAACCAATAACATTACGGGGCGGAGATAGGACAGAAACTAAAACAAAGACACATGAAACAGTAAACAAAATCAGTGAAAACACAGACGCGTGTGCTATCGCGCTTCGGGCAGTTCATGCACGCTGAATGCTCTGGCACTCAGCGCGAGGGGAAATCCATGACAGGGTTATAGTAATAGGCTTCATATAATAATAATCATCATCATCATCATAAAAACAAGCTACCCACTTCCTGCTTAAATCTCAATACAGATACATGTATGAATAGTTGGATCAGACACAGCTAGTGTCTTTGTTCATACAGAAACAGAAACTAAATATTATACGCATACAGAAATTTACAGTGGAGGTTGTAATACTTATAAATACATGCTGAGGACCTGAAATAACCTTTGCTTTTAAAAAGTTAAAATTAAAATAAATAAATAAATTTTAAAAATTCATTAAACCATTCATTCAAATTGCAGGTCACCGCTTGTTGAAAAAATAAGTGAGATCTCAATAAGTGCACATGGCCATTATGAAAATAATAAGACATGGCAAAGAAAGAAACTCGCAGTTGGTGTTAATTTCCTAAACATTCAATAAAAACACTCAAAAAACTGATGCTGCATCAGAGCCATGAAAATACTATAATGCACATATTCACAGGCACGAATGAAAAACTAGACACAGTTTGCATGCCAACTACAACATGTCCATGTAAATTGTCTCCCCTCTGTTAATGGATAATTTCACAGCTGATCTGTGAAAAAGATCTGTGAATGAGGCAGTAGATGCGAAGTTGTTTAAGATAAAAGGAAGTTTTGTACTTGGTTTCCCACCTGAGAATAAATTGTCCCACATACTGGAGTGAGCAGGAGAGAGAGTCCTTCACCTTTTAGAAGAGGTGGATGTGGTAATTATGTGAGAGAAGTCTATGATGGCAAATGGGATTTTCTGCATTCTTATGGGTTATTATTCCTCTCAGAGG
This sequence comes from Stegophilus panzeri, assembly GCA_024331685.1. Taxonomy (NCBI): domain Eukaryota; kingdom Metazoa; phylum Chordata; class Actinopteri; order Siluriformes; family Trichomycteridae; genus Stegophilus; species Stegophilus panzeri. The sequence continues at coordinate 11,352,432 of JANDJT010000071.1, read as the reverse complement.
ACTCATCTGGGTTATTGCACTGGTCTTTTTCCTGGGGACATGGGGACATCATGTGCAAGTTAGCTTTTCATCTTGGTTTTAGTACCCTGGGTATGGGAGAAAGTAGTAAATCAGACGGAAATATGATGGAGAATATATGCCAGTTTGGAGGAAATGTGTAGTGCAATACTAAAAAGACACAATGATTAATAAACACATTGTGCAGAGTATTGTACATGCTTGTACATATTGTACATATTGTACATATTGTACATAATTAAAAATTAACATTTTTGATTTGACTGTTTTTCATTTGGATGGTAAAAAAAAAATGGTATGTCAGTCTAAATCTTCTCAATTCTACAGTAAACTACTTAATTGTGGCTTCAAACTGTAGCAAAGCTAATCTACATTAATGTCAATGAACATACTATACTTCTCATTACAGCCTCCTCCACCTAATGATGTTCATGATGTTTATTTGATCTTCAAACCCAAGAGCAGAGGATGCTTGCAGTTGCAGTAATTGCAGTATTTTTTTTTTGCTAGTTTTTTTTTTTTTTTTTTTTCAAAACTAGTGTCACCATGATACCATGACATTAGACTCACAAATGACTTATTATTCTTGTTTTGCTGTCTACCAAGAGTGTAATCTGTCATATTTTCAATATTATTAATGCCACTTAGCAAATGGATGCAAATATAGATTTCCTTGAACTATTACCTCTACTTTGTGAAATGAATGAAGAAACATGGAACAGTGCCGTGCTGTAACATTAGTATTAGCTTTTATTCAGCCATTTGTCCAATTTCCATATGCACAGCCGGAGATGTTAGATTGTATGAAGGTTATTTATAACTTTAAGCAGACATTCTTCAGTAGATTATACACAGTAGGTTGGTTTGCAAAAAAATAAATAATTAATTACATGATCAATGTTAGCAACAACAGCACCAGTCACAAATTTCACAGTTATACAATTGGCTGTAGCACCAAACCTGTGTCATTCCTGTCCCCTTTAGAATAAGTATGTTGTTTAAGTGCAAGTCAGTTACTTGGCAGAGAAATTATTTTTAACCATCAATTAACAAAATTTAATTTACTTGGCAAGCAGCAAAATGAGATGTCTGACCTGTATGAAAAATAAGAAGACTCAAGCTATACAGAATGATGCCAGACCTCCAGTTTACGGATGGTTTAAGCAGTTTGAGTCTCTCTCTCCTCTGGCTGGTGTTTCAGAGTGCCTGCAGCCAAAGGCACTACAAGAGATTATTTTGAGAAGAAGAAGAAGAAAACAGAGTGATGATTGTCTTGTGTGTTTTATATAATTGTATCTACTAAAAGAGAAAAATGTTGTCCTTCAAGGTGCTTTAGAATTATTGTATTCTTGTAATGTATTGCATTCTAAATATGTGAATGAGGAAGATCTGTTTTCAACCAGAAAAAGCAAAAGAGCATCTATCCATTCATAATTATACACTGTATAATATCAAACACAACGCCAAACAGGTTTTCAAAATCGTGCGTCAGAGCCACTTGTACCTCAGGAATGAAAACTGTTCACATCATTCATGTAACAATATTACACAGTACATCTACAGGAACCCGTCTATACCATCACTTGTGTTTCAGTGAAAATGGTATTATCTTTGACAGCTTGGAACAAAACAGTTTCTGAATGAGCACTACTAATGCTACATTGTAGATAAGTTAATTTTAAGAAAACAACACAGCAATAAGGCAAGTAAATATTAAATATTTATTGATAATAAGGAAGATGGAAAATAATTTCCTAGCTGCCAAAAATTGCCTACCAGTTTGAGCAGCACAGTCTTTGTTTTGGCAGCTGAAGGAAGGCCTCAACAAGCTGGATTTTTCAGTAGAGACAGTTCACAATCACTGTTAATCAAGGCAGTAGACATAAGACAGACAGATTTTTTCCCCTTTTTTGTTTGTTTGTTTTTTTCTGTTTCATGTCAATAAACAATGATTAGCTTAATGTATTAGGTAATTGTTTATATCAATGTACATGAATATGACAAAACAAATGATAGTAGTGAGAACAGTTGTTTAAATCATTTAATAAAACGCCTAAGTGACCAGTCTTACGTTAGAGTGATTGACTTTTGAGTGTTTTACACTTTGTGGAACAAAGGGGTCTGTGTGCAAACTACTGCATAATCAGTTAGATCCAGTCATCCCTATTTCACACTATTCTAAATTCACATGAGGTCCAAGCAGTTTAACAACCTAATACTCGCTATAATAAAGAACACATGCTATATTTAGAACACAAAGCTAATCTATAGAAACCTCAACAGGTGTCCTGTTCGGCTCATTATTTCCCTTTCCACATAACGATGCTCTTGATGTTTAGCTGACCTTCAATTTCAGGAGCAGAGAACGCAGACATGTGCTGTAATTTCCATAACTCTGCTCTCACTGAGTGTGACCCAAATGCAGAACACACACACACACACACACACACACACACACACAATCATCATCATCATCATCATCATCATCATTATTATTATTATTATTGTTATTATTATTAGTCGTTATTATTGTTGTTGGTGGTGGTATTGTTGTTGTTATTGTTATTGTTATATGAAGCCTACTACTATAACCCTGTCATGGATTTCCCTCATCATCATCATAATTAAAAGGTGATAATAGCATTAAAGTATTTCTTGATACAAGTTTTCTTGAGATCCTTTCTATATGCTCTATTTAATTGCCGATTTTATTCAATTCTAAATACAGAGTAGCTATGTATATACATACCGTGTGGGTGTGAATAAGTGTAGTGCTTCACTGTCAGAAAGAAAATGGCTTCAAGGGAAAGATTTCTAATATTTGCATAAATGCTTTTTGTATCAGTTTTGTATCAGTCCTTTTAACAAAAGAACTATTTATAACAGTAGGACACCTGGAGATTGGTTTAGCATAAATATAAACCAGTACACTGTTGAAGTCTGTATTTCTGAATACCTATTAGATCACTCATTGATTCCAGCATAAAGGTTTTACACTTTATCACACAGGCAGTGACAGGAAGGAGATGGAGAAATGGTGTGAGTAGTGAGGAGGAGAGTCATGTAGCACTGTACACCATAGCCAAAATGACACAGCGAACAAGTGTCTGAGTCGACAGGAGGTCAAGTGTAGTATATATCATTGTCGCTTGCAGTTAAGTGTGATGTGAAGAATTGTACAAAAACTGCAAAACAGGTCTGAACCCTAACCTCATGTTAAACTGCATGTTTTTGTATTGCATATCAAGGTCTGGCATTTTCAGGAGTTTTGAGTGATAAACAATGTCAGTAAATCAGTGAAGAAAGCAGTGCATGTAATAAGTTTTGGGATTGTTGCAGTCACGTTTTATTAGTCAAGGCAAGCCAACCTAAAACAAAACACTGAAGGACGAAATACAGTGAATGCATTACTCTTACAAAGTTGTTCCTGATTGTGAGTACTTAGTACGTATTAAGAAATATTATTTCTACCATAGGCTCATTAGCAAAGGCTGATGCAGGTTTTGTTTTTTCTAGGTATGTTGGATATAGTAAACTCCTACAGTTTAAATGGTTTCTAAATGTAACATTGACTGAGCACATATCGTGTTTTGAATCAAACTGCATGTGCATCAAACTACTAGAAACAAATGTGTTCATTTAATGCACAAACAGGATTAAGAGGAAATTGAACAAAACTACAATACTGCCATCTTTTGTAAAATACAGGCACTGCAGCATATTACAAAAAAAAAAAAAAAAAAAAAAAAAGGTGACGTGACATATTGAACGCCTGACCCTCTTAAGGGTTCCTGTACTCTTATCCACCTCAGTCATTTTCTACCTTTCTTTTACTCTCACTTTTTTTTTTTACATTCTTTTATTAGCCTTGCTCATTTACTCTCAAGTTTTTCCACAATCCCCGCTAGCTTGGTCCTACTAGCCTCACCCTTTCATTCACTGTAAAGGTGCACTCCCTTATCATTCCAGGCTAACCTTTTGCATTTTTATTCCTGTCATAACATAGCAATGGAACTTAGCGTTTTCTTTCTAGAGGGCTCTGCAGCCATGCCTGCTGTTCTCTTCAGTCCCTGTTTTGACCATGCATTGTTAGAGGAAGGATAATAAATAGTCACCAATATTCACATAACCTGTCAGCTTCTCAAATACTTATCATAAAAATTACATTTTAAAATGTATATACTGTACACTAATATCAGTATTCAGTCTGTACAGGATTTCACAGAGTTTTTGTCATTGTTGTGGCCAAAAATGCTTGATTTTGCTGTGGCTTTTTTCCAAAAATTTTGTGCTTTTTTTTTTGCAGAAGGCTACTTGAATTGGTGAAATTGTAATTGCATGAAATTGTTTTGCAGTGTGTTTCGCAATGATGTTTGTTGGTAAATGAGCTGGTAAACTTTTTAGCTGTAATCATGTTCAACCTCCATCGAATATTGCAGCGTTTGCTTGATTTAGCGTTAATTTCTGCTTTTGCAAAATTGCAAAATCATGGAGGGACTGATTACTACTTTACAGTACATTATTTAAAGAGTCCAAAAATGTACACTAATGGGTAGTTTTCAATTTTGAAAAGCAACTCTCTGATAGGAAAACACTCCTTTCTATGGTTCTAGGGTTATTTTTTTTCTCTAAGAGTGTATGAAGTTATGAGAGTGTTTAATGTATGTCTGGACCTGTTGATGGTTTAAGCTTTAAGGGGTTAATAGAAATATTCAAGATAATAAATATGGTATGACATTAAATTAGGTCAAATCGGATGTGACACATATAACTGCTATGGAAATCTGTCTTGTATGAGGCAAACAGCACCTCTATGTCACTATATATATAGTGTAATAATTCCCAGACTGTGTAAAGAGTGAGACACTGGGAGAATAGAGGTGATTTAAAGCTTAATCTGGCCACTTAGACCTGCAGGCTATTCCACACATCTATTTCTCTCTCTCTCTCTCTCTCTCTCTCTCTCTCTCTTATAGTGTGCAGTGTTATTTGTGGCTTATGACCACACAACTGCATTTACATGATTTAATGTAAGCATTGAAATGGTAGCAGTTCATTGTTTCCATTACTCATATTCACATTAACAGCTACATTGGGGTTTTATATATCCTTCTTTTTCATTTATTTCTTGCACTGTATTGTCTAAATCCAAACATGTAAAAAGGGAGCATGGTGGTGCAGCGGGTATCACTTCTGTGCTTAGTTTCTCTATGCATTTCATAGTTTTTTTTCCAAGTTCTCCTATTCCCACCTACCACACAAAAACCTGCAGGTAGGTCGATTGGCTACACTAAATGGCCCCTAAGTGTGAGTGTTTGAATATGTGTTGGCATGGTGCCCTGTGATGGACTGGCATCCCATCAGGTGTGATTTCTCCCACTTTGCCTCCAGTGTTCTGCAATCCTGGCCAGGAGAAAGAGGTTACTGAAGATGAATGAATGAATGAATGAATGAATGAATCCTGTAAAATTTACCACAACAATCAATACTACTTTGTTCATCACTAACATTAGCAGCTTTGCTTGATTGGCAGACAGGTTCTACATCTAAAGGTATCCTGGTTCTACTGGATGGTGTCACCAAATCAGGTTTTATGATATTTAGGTTTTCTTCTTCTTCTTCTTCTTCTTCTTCTTCTTCTTCTTCTTCTTCTTCTTCTTCTTCTTCTTCACCTCCTCCTCCTCTTCTTCTTCTTCTTCTTCTTCTTCTTCTTCCTTTTGGTGGTATTCAGAAAGTATATTTGGAGTTTCTATGTTTAAATGTTAAGAAAGATTTAAAGAACTTATTTATTTAAGTACCTCTGGATAAGTGCATTTGCCAAATGCCATGAATGTATATTTATTCAATTTTAAAAATCTGAAGACGAGTGGTTTCTTTTTCTGTCCTGTTGATGCAGTTGTATTAAATATTAAACCTTCAGTGACCAGGACCATGTAGGAAAAATTTAATGCTCTAGAGGTTATTAACTGTTGTTTGTCAGATTTGGCTATACTTGTAAATCATCTAATTCTTCATTTTGTATTTGTCTACATTCATTAACTTTCAAACCATAGAAGACAGAATTATACCTTAAAGCTGCAGTGAATACTTAACTGAAAAAGCAATGAAATACTTGCTATATTATGAATTCTCACTTAGCCTGTAGAGGGAGCTATGTGTTCATAAAAGTAAATTCAGAGGAAAATGGAATTATGAGAGAAATAAAGACCAGCTTTATTGTGCCTTTTTATATTCTGAACAAGCAGAATTTTTACACTTTCTTCACTTTACTGTCATTTCAACAAACATATTGCTCCTACTGCTCACATCAGGTGAAGTGAAATATAGCAAGAGAGCAGTCAAGTGTAAGAACCTAAAACACAATGCTTTAACTATATGAGTGTTGCTTCTGTCGACAGTTTGAGGTTATTTATAATAAACCAAGTTGTCAGTGCTTTCCACAGTTTATATGTTCCAAATCCATTCAAGGCACCTGCCATATAAAGAACTATATCACTATATTTCACTACCCATTAAAATGTGTTATAATTTGGACTCACTGTTTTCTACTGTAATTTGAAATATCCAACATCTACTTACATTTTCTATCCTAAACCAAAGTTAGACTGTAGTGATAATCCAAGATTCACTTTGTAGTCCCCGTCGATGAAGCTTTCCTTCCACTGTTTTAGTAACGATTTGCTTTTATTCCAAATGTAAAGGAATATATACTCCACATACCATATTCTCTTAATAATATAACTCAGTACTGCAGAGAGCCAAGAGCACATGCTATTAAGCAAGCCTTTTATATAACAGTACAATCTACTACTGACAGATTTTATGAGAAAAGTGTGAGGATGCCAATCATCTTTCTGAATATGAAAGTGCCAAATTGCTCTATAAAATATGACTTTATTTCCATATGTCAAATTGAAAAACATAATTTTCTAATCACAGTTCCTGTAGTCTTTATTTCTAATAAATTGTAACAGTTGAAAGTGATTACGTTCCTTTAAAAATTGGCTTTGTCTTTTCTTTTGATACTACATGATAGTATCATATAGTATCATGATAGTATCATATAGTTATTTTTCAATGTGTGGAAACAAGTGAAATAACACCCTGAGATAATATTCTAAAAATAATCCCTCACCTTATCCACGGTGACTTCATCTCTATGAAAAAGCATATTAAAACATTTTGAAAAATTATTAATCAATTCCTGCACCAATATCATATCTAAGGGGTGATATAACTTCCAAGTCCTATTGAACATTAAGCTTTTAGAGATTGTTGTAAAAGTCCCTGACATCAAGTAAGCAGCAAGATTATCCCTCTGCACCAGCTGAGCCAAACATTTCACCAGATAAATTGGTCCAAAATGTTCATTCTGATTAATCATCATATAGATGCATAGTTAAAGATTGCTTGTTTGCAGCTTTTTTATTCAAAAAGTTATTTCAGATAGTGAAAAAGCTGCTTCACTTAAAGAGATGGAAAACTACCTCGGCTGTATCCACTGGCCAGATCATATGAGACCTGGGAAACAGAGCAGTCTGTAAAGAGGTTTGGAAAGGTCAGTGAACATGTAGAGTTCTGCTCTATAGGCACTGGGCAAGATGAGTCTGTGTTCCCATATAGCGATGACTGCCCTGGAACTGTCTTTATGTCCCCTGTTTTTTTGGACACCCCACTATTTGTGGCCCATGGTTCTGTATACAGAAAACCACCTGTCACAAAATTGTGGGAGTCAAAAAAGATTGGTTCCAGTCCTGTGGTTCCCTGCTGTTGAACCCTGTTGGGCATAGTGTGGAAAAGCTCCTGCTCAGAGACCATGTTGCTGTAGTCAGGTCCAAGGAGCTCAAAGAACTCTGTTGCATCTGGATTTCCCCGCTCAAGATCTTTGAGGGACATGCCGGAAGTGGATGTAACTCTGGCATTGTTGGCTGGCTCTGTGAAGAAGGATGATGGCAGGTTTCGGTGTCGCAGTGGAGGCTTTTTTGTCTTCTCCCCCCGCAAATCCTTGGCATGATTGAAGAGAGCAGCCAGACTTTTGCTTTGCAGGGTGGCCTGAGCTCCGTCCCGCTTGGGTGTTTTGTTCTGGATGATGCTAGTTGGAGTTGAGGTGGAGTCATGACTTTTATAAGCCTCCTGAGGTGCTCCATTCCCCAGTCCCATGATTCCTGTGCATCTCTTGATCTGTTTCTGTAGATATTTGCGGTGGTTGACTTTCCTCTTGGACTTGACTGGCTTATCCAGGGCCAGTTTGATGTTACTGGAAGCAGAGTCAATGAAGCTGAGCAAGTCACTGGTCGCCTCCCTGAAGTCACCCTCACAGTCCACTTCACCCAGGAATGCTCCATCCAGACCCTTCTCCACCTCGTACTCCATAACCGAACCAGGGAAACAGAAATTTAGGAACTGTGAGTTCATGGTGGCAGCCTGAACAGCCATCTCCCTCTGAAACACATACAACACTCAAGATGTCCTCTCTTAATCCCAAAAGTTCCTTAGATCATCATTAAAACATAGTTTTTCAATCTATAATTCCAGGGCACCAAATTATATGCTAAACTTTGGTCCTTACACTGGGTGCACACAGTGTTTCTTTCTTACTCTAATGAAAGCAGGACTGGAAAACATACTTTGGGGGAAAGCAAAGAGATTTTTGGAGGCAGGGCCAATGATGTCAGGATATTAGGTGGGAGGGACAGAGGGACCCCAGGACTTAACTCTTTGCTCATGCCTGACCACCTGCAACTAAGAGGGATTTGTCCAAGGCATCCCACTGAGCAATAAGACAATAGCTACTTGTTCAACTATCCCAGGCAGTTCTCATTGTGTATGTGATCAGTACAATGTCATGACATTAAAGGCAGTGAAGTTTCACTAATACTTTTTAATGTATCCAGACATGTACAATAACAACCATGAAAGTCATTTAATTTATTCTATATTTTTCTGTGTGTAAATAAACAAAATAACTGTTAATTGTATATTATGTATATTAATTGTATTATTAATTGTGTAGTATACAAGTATTTAGCCATATACCTATATTTTTCTATTGCACATCACTTTCTGGAGATTTATTTTTTTCTTTATTAAATTCCAGTCTATAAGACACCATGGTATATGTGTGTGTGTGTGTGTGTGTGTGTGTGTGTGTGTGTGTGTGTGTGTGTGTTGTTCTATGCCTGTGGAAGTTCCTCTGATGGGGCCCTCCAAAGTGGGAGAAGAGTACAACATATACAAAAGTAATTGTAAGATACTTTAAAGTTGGAGAGCTCATTGTCACACTAGCATGAATGTATTATGTGTTTATGTGCTACATAAAACTACCAAATGAACTAAATTATTATATGGCAAAGACTGAAAAGTATATGGTTTCAAGCTGGTAATACCACATTCATGTGCACTACCTGTCAAAGTTTGGAGACACTTCACTGAAATGTTTTTCATGATCTTAAAAATCTTTTGATCTGAAGGTGTATGATTAAATGTTTGAAATCTGTGTTGTATAATTGTGCCAACATATTCATTTCCTTCATTAGAAAACTAACATTTTATTTACAATTTTATTTTTTATTTTTTTTAATGGATGACTTATAATATTCCGAAAAGCAGCCGATAAATGTCGAGCATCGGATTGTTTAAAAAGCATCCTAGAGTGATTCCTCAAGAAAATGCCAAGAATACATTTCTGGAAATTGTAGGCAAAAAGGGTGTCTACTTTGAAGATGCTAAAATACTATTTTTAACTAATACTATTTTTTATCACAATACAATTCCTGTAGTTCCATTTGTGTTACTCCAGAGTTTTGATAACTTTATTATTATTATATAATGTGTGTGTTTGTGTATATGTGGATGTTGGGGGGGGAATGGGGTAAAAATAAAGAATGAGTGTGTCTAAACTTTTGATGGGTAGTTTATGTATTCCCCCAACTTCCTACTCGTGTCTTAATCAGTTAGTGGTAAAAGTTGATCCCCGCACCAGTGGGAATTTTAGCCTCTGCTTGACAACTATTATGGGCTGCCTTTGACATACAACCCTACAGGGTCTAAATAGCTTCTATTCTTCCTTCAGCAGTGAAAGGGATCTTTGTGCCAGAGATTCATTAAACTGCACCTCACAGCCCCTTCGTAAAATGGGGCTCAATAATGAACAGTCGATTTAACTAGAAAAGCTGCCGGAGCTGTTAAATTAAAGGGGACCAAAGTGCAGTTTGAGCCCAGTGTGCCAAAAGTAATGCTGACCTTAAGAAATCCTGGGTATGACTATAACGGCTGCTGTAAATAATCCAGTATTTACAGGAAGTTTCTTGGCTAACAGTGAATGCAGGAATAGGAGATGAACCAACAGTGAAATGTCTATAGGGGCCCAAAGCTGTTCCTGGCTTAAGGGGAAAAAAAAGGCTCATGTCTTGGGCTGTGTAGGTATTAAAAAAAATTTCATTATACAAAATGGCATAAATGGATCCAATGGATCACAGAAATGTTATTAATTATACCGACCTAGTTGTTGTTTGTGATGTTTGTACATCTTAAGTAGTTCTTAAGATGGAGAAAACACAGTCATGTTATTTTTTTTTACCGATGCATTTATAGGACTCCTGTAATGTTTCAGCAAAATTACTCATGAAATTTTGTGCTTGTGCAGACACATGCCTTTGTTCATCTTTTTATCTTTTTTGGAATTTTCCCAGGCATTACTACAACCCCCACCAACAAGTGCATTTTAAGGTGATGCACTGAATCATTTGGATGTTTAAAGAGAGGGGAGTAAAAAAAAACCGTAAGCACTTTTGAGAAAGAGGGACCGTCAAGAGAGTGTTATTATCATGTAAATTCAAATAAAGAAAAGGAACAGTGAAACTGATAGCACTGATCTAATTATCTGTAGCCCAGTTCAGGCTACAGGCCTGAATGGGTGTGCAATTGCCTTACAATTAACAGCTGCACAACAGTGGATAAATAGCAACTGTGTGGGAAAAAAAGTTTAGTTTTTCTTCTTCTTAATTTTGTATAGAGCTGTCTTCCTTATTTCCTATCATATGGTAAAATAAATACAAATAAGTATTTTGGCTCTTTGTGTGATTTTTTTTAAAGGATACACTTACACTTGTGTTTTAAAAGCATAATTTCCATTAAAATCCGTAATCATTGTAGCTCTAAACATCAAGGCCTTGGCAGTGCACTTAGCCCATTCATTCCTTTTAAAACTAGTTTCCACATCCTCCTCTTTCATTCAAGGCCTAATTTTGGCACAATGACATCACCAAACTGATGGCTGATATTTTCTCCTCTTCCTGCACAAAGCTTTTGTACATGCTAGTCATTCAGATTTGAGGGCCTGACGCACTGATTCCGGAAGCAAGTTTCTATGGCCACAAAAAGGATGAGGAGATCAGAGGGGGTGGGGAGCTGAATACTGACAAGAGACAAGGGAAAAGAGAATTGCATTACATTAAAGAAAACACACAAGAAGGAATTTGTAACCACTTGAATTTTCAAAAACTTCCCAGACTGTTTTGTCTGGAACCAGAGCTTGTTGAGAAAGCAAACAACCAACATGTCTAAAACTTCTGATGCACAGCTTTTTTTTCTTTTTTTTTTTTTTTTTTTTTTTTTTTTTTACAAAAGACAAATGTTCATTTTATCTCACATAAAACAAATTATTAAAAGAACCAAATCAGTAACCAAGGTCAAACTGAGGTGAACAAGTGTTGTTGTGGGGGGAGAAATGAGGCAATCAGAGGAACACCATTCATCTTTCTGCTTTCAATTCAAGTCCCTGGAAAGCTGCTTCAGCAAACAGATTGCATATTGTTTGCTTATCGTTACACACTGTGTACCCCGCCCTCTGTCTGGGGAATTTACAAACTCAGCATCCACTAAGAGTTTTTCTTCATTTCCCTCGTTTACCCCTAGGACATCCTCTTCAGCCAAATCAAATGTACACACACACACACACACACACACACACACACACACACTCCTAATCTCTTCTCACTAGTGTGTGGTCTGCATTAGCAGTGACACAGCCTATACTCCAAGGGTCAGCAGAATACTAATAACAAATTTGATTGATGGATGTGTCAGATGAGAAGAAAAGATGCTAAAATTAATGTCAGTCCTGTGAAATGTCAGATATTGACCACATTATTGGTTGCTTCACCACCCATGTTTGTCTTTTTCCAGCCCATGTGGAAAAAGTCAAAGATCATGCTCCATTGTGTCCAGGAGAAATACGTTTGGTTTATCTCAATCTACACATCATTAGAAATCTCAGCAAGTGTTGAGGCAAAGTATGAAACAACTCAAAGCATGAAATAGCACAAGCCTTGCCTAGCCCACAATCCTGCATTAAGGATTTTGAAATGTGTGCCAGTGATTAAAATTAATATTTTATATAATGATATATGACATATATCCTTGAAAAGAAACCAGTGCGGACACATCAGCAACTCTTTGCACAAACATGCTCAGATTTTTACCAAATTAGTTAATCAATGTTGACAATATTCTAGCTGAACTGCATCAAATCAAGTGTTGCAATGTAGAATTACAACAAATACCTGTAGATGTCACAGCCCTAGTAGTGATTTTACTAGATTCATACTAGGAGCTACCGACATTTAACGATGGTTGATTATCATTCATCACTGCATCCCATTCAAATGTCACTTTGTCTCCGAAGCCTCACCCCTCAACCTTAGCTCGCCATCAAGTTCAAACGCTCCTCTGCACTCCGGCTGTAGTATTAATAATCCTACTAGCAGGGGGCAGATGAAGGGATGTCAAGGTACAGCAGTTCAGAGGGGTTTGTGTTGCCAACGAATGAATGGGTGTCTGGGGAGCCCTGTGGCTCAGACTGCATGGGGCATGGTCTCCTTGCTTTACACCACTAGCCTCCCACTAGCCACTTTATTGCTCAACGTCTGTTGCGGCATTTTCAATAAATCACACAAGAGCAGCTGAGGAAGAGCAGGAAATTAGACATTTTGTTTGGATTCTGTTGTCTTGCAATTATGTCTTCTCAAGTTAATGTTTTCATCTTTCCTTCCACATAAGGATATGTTGGATTTTTTACACTGGAAGTAAATGAGTACAGTAGATATCATTAATAACACTGTTAACACAAGAATTCTGTTTGATCTCAAACTTGGGCTCACACACATCACTAAAATGGGTCATGAAATTATTTTTTTTATTATGATTGGACAAAAACATGCTCAGCCAAATTTTGAAAAGTCTAATTACATATAAGCACCTTCTTTGTTCATGTTTAGTATAAAAAAATCTTTGGTAGACAGCACAACCTTTTGATTTCCTTAAGGTAAGGTTTTAGTTAGTCCATGACCTAATCAGTCTCTATATACTGTCCTGATTGGTTATTGTGCACTTGTATTCTGTTTGATCCACTTCTTGAAGTACATCACTTCCAGTTCCCGGGTAAGGAGTACCGACTGTGGGTCATATTCATTGTTGAAGCGTAAGTCGAGGTGATGAGCTCCATCAGGAATCAAAATGGCAATCAGAGAATCAGAGAGACTCTCAGTTACCCCACCACTCCTCCACGGATCAAGGCCTCCATTACTGGCATAAAAGTAAAAAAAAAAAAAAAGAAAAAAAAAAAGACATATTAATGGCTCATATCAACATTACTTGTCACTGATTCTTACATGATTTCCAGTTACATTTCATTCCAAACATTAACTGAAAGCCTAAAGGGATACTAATCAAGGTGATATTTGATACTGACAGGGTATTTGAACAAATTAGGGGTTTTCAAGGGCAGATAAAGGTCTAAGAACCTGAATAAGCCAATAAGGCCAATGATAAAAGTATCAGAGCATAGATAGCATAGTAATTACCTGAAGATGATGTTGCTGTGGGATTTAATGTTCTTCCCGCCATATACAGTATCAACCCAGTCCTCCCGTGGCCGTACCCCAAACAGAGCATAGCACTCATCAGAGTAAGCTTGGAAGTTCCATGCCATAGGCTCAAACATGTCTTGAACACCATCTGTACACATGGGCATCACCATCTCTGTGCAAGACTGACAAAAAAAAAGTCGTCAAGGTATTGTATTCACATCAATAAATCAATATATAGCATAAATACTCTCTACTGATATATACAGTTTTAAGTTATGTTGAAATTCCTACCTGGTAAAACCAACCCATAATTCCTAGACTTCCAGTAGCAGTCTCAGACACATTAAGACAAACAGCACTGCCTGTGTAGTTGTAGTATACTCTCACTGCCTTCGAGATGCCATGTAACAGCTGCTTGTCTGGCACATCAGTATCAAACTGAAGGTGCATGCAGACAACCTGAAAAATCCAAATAGCATTACATTAGAGGTGCACATGTGGCCAACATAACAACTACACCATCCATTTGTAAATAAATAAATACATAAATAAATACTAATACTAATGCTCTGTTATATTAAACTACAAAGAAGGCTTACTGTTATGCATTACAAAATAGCACTACACTTCTTCAATGAAACCTTGTCACAAGACATATGTACAAATTTTAATAAGCAAAGTCAGTGTGGTTGGAATTAATTCTCCTTCACATAAAAAAAGTTAACTCTGCCCCAAACATTAACCTTCATAATGTTTCATACAAAGTAAGTCATGTAATAGTTGTGTGAATTGAAAATTCGTAAGGTACGATCATGTTACCCTAATCACATTCAGAACAACAGTACACTATATAGCCAAAGGTATGTGGACACCTGACCATCATATCCATATGTGCTCATTGAACATCCCATTCCAAAGTTGGTCCCCTTTTTGCTACTATAACAGCTTCCACTCTTCTGGGAAGGCTTTCCACTAGAATTTGTAACGTGGCTGTGGAGATTTGTCCATTCAGCCACAAGAACATTAGTGAAGTTGATGTAAAGCGAGAAGGCCTGGTGAACAGTCAGCACTCCAACATTCAGTTAATCCCAAAGGTGTTCAGTGGGGTTGAGGTCAGGGCTCTGTCCAGGTCACTCAAGTTCTCCCACTCCAACCTTAGCAAACCATGTCTTCATGGACCTTACAGGGGCATTGTCGTGCTGAAAGTTTAGGCCTCTTAGTTCCAATGAAGGGAAAGTGTAATGATACTGCATTCAAAGACATGCTATACATTTGTGTGCTTCCAAATTTGAGGCAACAGTTTATGGAAGCACCACAAATGGGTGTGATGGTCAAGTGTCCACAAACATTTGGCCATATAGTATACATGGAAATATAAAAAGTAAGACCCAAAAACATGTATTACATCCTTTCTTGTATACATAGCCTAAATAAATACTGTTAAAATTATATTTGGATATTTTCTCCAGTTTTTTTCTCTGACTTTTTGCAATCAATTATTTGAATAAAAATGTACTATCTGTCTATGTGCTAATTCAAATGTTGACAAAAAAACATTAGCTGCACGTTCCTTGGTCATAACCTTAAGGATATGCTTATGGTGAAGAATAATTTTCACAAATAATAAATTGCTTTTGCATTACACAAAATGTATTAATCTCAACTAGAAATAAAAATGTGATGACAGCAAGCAATAAACATTTCCTCTTGTTCTTCACACTGAAAACAATCCATATGCTTTCTTTTTTTCTTTAGAGTATCTAAAGTCTTTTGGTGTGGAAACATGGTCTGATTTGCATGTGCAATTGTCTGGAAGGGACTTTAGTTTCAGTCAAATTTATTGTTTTTTTATCACAAAGAATTCCAAGCTGTTTCAGATAGACAAGGACCCTAAAAGAGGATAGTTCTGAAGAAGCTAATTATTGCCCTGATCCCTTGCTTAAAAACAACCAACACAATAATCATGCTGCAGTCTATGAAGGGGTTTGTTTGATAGGTATTTGATAGCTCCAGGATTCGGCTGCCATCCCGATGTGCCAGTGCCTGGGTGTTCACTGACTAAACAGTTCAAATAGATTGGACTTAGCATGGAGTTTGTTGCTAAGGCTTTTGTTAGACACCTAAAAGAGGAGGTGGTCTATGCACAAGGTAGGCTACAGACATGTCTAAGCTAAGGCTTATACCATGACAAAAAATGCAGTAGTTCTCTAAAGCATCCTCTCTCTACTTTTCAGATGGGATTAGGCTTATACATTCATCTCCACTAACAGATTTCCCTCCTTTAAGCCCTCAATGGGCCTTTCTCACAGTTGCTCACATAATCACATTAGCTTTGTCATTAAAAGGGCCCATCTCAGCTCCCACTGTCTAAACCACTTTAAACACCCATAGGGGTTGCATACATTATCAGACTTGGGTAGGAATGTTCAACAATTACCACTTTCTCTTTGGCAGACCAATAAGTGCTTCAATTTTTCATTTCTCATTGGAAATGTCCATGTTTACTCCATTATTTGAATTGTAGTTTGTTTTTTTGTTTTGTTTTTTAATAATGTATACTGGAGCATAAACATATTACCTAGAAAGTTGTTACCATATTGCCTTTAAACATGATGCTACCCAAAGAGCAAGAACGTTCTGCTGTACTGTTCCAAATATACAAAATAGTCTTCACTGCAAAATATTTTCCCTATTTAATATTTAATATGTTCAGCATGATGCACTTTAGTAAGCTAATACAACCACATGTCTATAAGAACTGCAGAAAAGGAAGCCACTGGTGAGTGGGCAAGGACAGTTGATTTTAAAATATGCCATGGATGGCATGGAGAAGTGTAGAATACATCAGAGATAAGAATGTGAAGCTTAGTGGAAGAAGAGAGAAAAACGAATGGGGAACATCTACTACGCTAGCATCAAATAAAGACTGCAATTCATCACCAGCATCCTACGAATATTCATGCTGCTTCTGAGATAAATTAGCAATCACCAAAGCCTTGTGCTTTATCAACAGAAATCAGTTCTTTGGGACAGCATTAATGAGGGTCTCACTTGAGGTGCTTTATAATGGAATAAGTTGGATTGATTTCTTGTATGTTCTACAGTGTCATGGTAATACCCTTGATACGTACTTTTCAAAGATAACCACATAGAATTCTGCTATCTTTTAAATTAAAACTCTCTGTTTTAATTTCTTCTGCTGGGCTGTGTCATATCACAGCAAACCAGTGACTACATTTCCCACCCTGCACTGTGGTCTACAAACATGGCCACCATGGACTTCAATTCCAGGAAACACTCACATTCATTCTAATCATGCACACCTGCATCAAATTCACAGCACTCACATCCACAGTATAAAGAGACTGTTTGAACACAATGACTTTGCAAAGTATTGGGTGTTATCACCGTACCAAGCGTTTGTACCCTGTTCCTCATTTTGTTTCAAGTTCTTTGATCTTGTTTCTTGTTTCTCGTTCTCGATTCTTGCCTTGCCTCGTTTATGCCTGTTTGCTGATCGCCTGACTCATTGCCTGTTTTTGCCTGCTATTGTCTAATGATTTGGATTTGTCTACCTGTCTCTCTTTATTAAAAGCTCTTATCTGCATTTGCAGTCATCCTAACGTTCATTACGTTAATAACGTGACAGGCTGGTTCCTCATGAAAAGCAAGGCTTCTGTTATTTTTTTTTAGCAAATTTAATATCTAGGAATGTCCTGGTACATAAAGACCTAATAATCTAAATCATACAATGTAGGGTTTACACTACGTGTGTAACTTAAGAGTTAAATCAAGGGTGCTGTTTATCATGTGATAATGGCCACAATTTATCTCCTCTCCTTTTTTCACTTTAGAAAGTCAAACACTTTTTAAAAAATGGGAAAGCGATTTGTCTGCATTGACCTCTGTCCACCTCGGTGAATTTAATTTCATTGTGTTGCATAAAGCACCACATGCTCCTATTAAAAGCAAAGGTCTTGTTTTTATAAAGGGCAACTTGTAAGAATAAGTTAAATGTACAGTACCTTAACAGGCCAGCGTGGGAGGTGCTGGAGGAAGTTGGCCTCATAAGGGTAATCAACCATCGCCAAGTTTACCCAGGTCTCCTGGAGCCAGCCCTTGAAGTTGTATAGATCCTCTTCCTTCAGCGGAGAACACAGGCCAAACTCCTTAGACAGCCAATGCACACCTTCAGCTGTGATTGGTCAGAGAGGGCAATATACAGTTTCAGCACAGACCAATCACAAATAGTACATTTCACATAGGAATAGAATAAACGTTTTCTCTGCTAATAAATACTTAGGTCTGAAGTAATACTTAATCCCGATGCTCTGAAATGTGCAACTTCAAGGCCTAATAAGACCAGAAAGTGATTGAATAGTAAATTTCCTAAAAAAAATTTTAAAGAAAAGATTACAAACAGTACTTTATTTTATGAACATTACATGCAAGTTATAATTAGGAGTGCACAAATAGACTGATTAAGTTGTTTAATCCTGAGGAGTTTAAACCGAGTACAAACCTGTTGAGAACAAATTGTTGATCGCCGTCCACGACCTTCTGATGTTTTTGCTGCAGTTGATTCCACTATTGGCAAAGTCTTGGGTGACTATTTTGTAGAAATCACCATAAGGCACCAAGTCAGTGAACTGCCAGATTGGAGCAGATGAAGCTAAAGCACTGAAAGAAACCAATAACAAGCTTCAAGGTTTTCTTGCTCCAGATTTTAGCATTACTCTTGCATTTCCCTACATTTTCTCCCTTTCCCATTTGTGCTGTGCTCACACACTACTGGAGACAAAGACACATCTACACACACACAATGAATTTAAAATAATTTTTAGCATGACAAATTCTCTTTTGCAATTTCAGAAACTGCAGTCAATACACTGACATGCTGTTCTGGTAAAAGGTGCATATTGCAATCAACTATACAATCAGCTATAAAAATCTTTACATTTTTATTAATATTATTATATTTTAAATGTAATTTTTTTTGCAATTTAAACAGCATTTATCAACAAGGAGCATTTATTTATGCCTCACCCTATAACTACATTGGGGTATTTCATCCTCAGCCAAGCGGCCAGCATTCCACCGTAGGAGCCTCCAATGGCAATGACAGGGCTGTTCTGGGCTCGTGGCAGCGTCTTCTTCAGCGACTTAATCAGCACTGCGAAGTCAGCTAGTGCCTGCTCTGATGTCAGGTAGTTCAAGTACTTGGCATTTGGAAAGAGACATGTCAGGGTCCTCAACAAACCAGTGTAGCAGAGACAATAGTGAACCAAAATGTAACACTATTAGAAGAACTTTGCTTACGCTGTAAGACTCATTTCCAAATGGCATGGATTCCCCGTAGTAGCGATGTTCTGCAAAAACAAGCATGGCCCCAAGTTCCTCTGCTATGTCCCACATGAAGCCCTGTGTCAAATCACAGCGATAACACAGAAATGCACTCAACATTAGTGATGATAATCTATATTTGGACATTCCTACCAGGTTATATATGCTATATGAAACAGAACAAAGCAGTTAAATGTTATTATTACCGTGTTGTTACAGAACCATGTGATGTCTCCTTCATTGCCAGTGTAAAACAGAATTGGGCCTTGTGCCTCATGCCAGTGCTGGTCATTGACAAGGTACCTCTGCTTGAACGTGCCATTCTCCAAAAACCCAAAGTGATCGATCTGTGAAAGAACAGAAATCAGAATAGGATATAGGCCTAATTATACTGTATGCATAATGTGTTTGTGGAGCTTTACATTAATGCACACACTGCCATTGCCTTTATATAATATTGATCACTTTGCTTGTATTTTCTCATTTGTAAGTCGCTTTGGATAAAAGCGTCTGCTAAATGAATAAATGTAAATGTGATCACAAAATGAGAAGTGGAACTGTACTTATAACATCGATGCGCTTTAAACATACATATTGTACAGACACAACATAGTTATTCCTGGGTGTTCTCACTGATGATGCAGCCAAAAGCCATCTGAGTACTGTAAAGAGTCCTCGGGAGGAGGATGGAGAGATAATTAGCTTCAATTTGTATTAAAATCCAATGCCAGGCCTCAGGGATGCCACATTAGTTCCGGCTTCACCAGCCCTGTTACATCCTTTCTTTTTAATGCCACAACTTGTCCTCTGTCATCCCTTTTTATTCCCTCTGTCTGCATTTAGTGAAAATAAGATGGGGGGACTGAAGTACATTCCAAGTGCTGCAGTGCTGTGCCACTGTGTTTCTCAACTGTCGTCCCCTCCTTCTTGAATCCCACCCAATAAACAAAGAATGTTCTCTTTTGTGTTGTTTTCCCCCTAACACTTTCTGGTCCTCCTTTTGGATGAAAAAAAAAAGAGGCAGAGATTTTATGAGCCAATGAGTCAAAGGATTCCCAGAACCAGCATGGTTATTCAACTGAAACTCAGATTTTGCTTTTTGGTCAAATGTTTGTCAATAGTTCCAAAAAAATGAGTTTATTAGCTATAAACTGAAAAGTAGAAGCAGTGATTAAAATGCTGTGCCTGATATTATACTATGAATTAAAAATATTAATTTTTTTATATTCACTTTCATTTTCAGCCACACTGGCCAAGGTACTGATAGCTAAGAATAATTAATAAAAGATTAATAAATGAAGATCTGATTAGTGTTGATTATAGTTTAGTGGATTTTCCTGGAAAATTATTTACATTGTAAGCTTGTAATGCCAAAGTTTTTTTTGTTTGTTTGTTTTTTTTTAACTGTGTTACCCTGTGTTCGGAGATATCCAGTTTAATTTGCTTTCAATCTTTATATAACAGTTTTAAAAAATGCCTTTGGCGCCACCTTGTGGTAAGGGGTGGAAGCTTATAATGGCAATCATTTTCACTAACACATTAAATGGCGCACTTACATAGCGCTTTTATCCAAAGCGCTTTACACTGTGTCTCATTCACCCATTCACACACACATGGTAGCAGAGCTATGCAAGGCGCTAACTTGTCATCGGGAGTAACTTGGGGTTCAGTGTCTTGGGACACTTCGGCATGTGGAGACATGTGGGCCGGAAATCGAACCGCCAACCCTACGATTAGTGGACAACCCGCTCTACCACCTGAGCCACAGCCGCCCCGACAGCCGACATTACTAACAAAGTCTTTTTTTTAAAAAAAATCCACTAAAAAGCAATCAACACTTTAATTATATCTTCATCTATTACTTTATTATTATTATTATTATTATTATTATTATTATTATTATTATTATTTGTTCTTATCTATCAGTACTTTGGCCTGTGTGGCTGAAAATGAATATAAAAATATATATAAGCATTTTCAGTTCCCAATAGGTTACCAGGTGCAGCATTTTAATCACTGCTTCTACTTTTCAGTTTTTAGCTAAAAACAGGAAGAAGTTAACCAAGAAACCTGAAGTTTGATCATGACTAAACCTCTCGGAAATCCCCTCCATTAAAAACAGCATTTACACACTCTGTGCAGAGAAAAGTGGACATGGTTTTAAAAAATAATGTAATTTTAAAAAAATTACTAAAAAGAAGTTTTGCAAACAGAACATAACTGCCTGAATTTATCACTGGTTATATTCAGCATGGAAGAACAGAGATCAGCCAAATGAAGAGGTCATGATGAGGTTTGTGTTTAAATGCTGCAAGTGACTTTTACCTCAGGTGATGAGAGAGAATATGATGTGGATGATACTGATAATCAAAATGATAGTAAACGTATCATTAAAATTTGCCAGTAACCTACTAATTTAATTAGTAGATTAGGTTAAAAATAGGAATGCAGCTTTCTCCCATTTTTGGGAACCGCCAGACTATAAAATGCTACAAGTTTTATTTCTGGATGTGTACATGCAAAAGAATAACCTGTAGTTCTGTTTGTCATATAGTACAAAACGTCCAACTTTGACTATGTGAAGGGTTTTCTCAGGCCATTGCATGTTATCCTGTATAAACTCATTATTCACCTAAAGAACCCTTGAAGACTGTCTGAAGCCAGCACAACTGGAGGTTACTGATTGCAACCCATTAAGTGCTGACGAAGGGGGAAAAAACAGGACAATAAGGAGTAAGAAGGTCAGGAAATGGCCTCAGTCTTCCTCAGGCCTCAGAGGATAAATCTGGCACAGTGAAGCTGCAGAAGCAGAACATACACTTGTAGAAGCCAAAAGGTAATGATGTTCACAATCTAGTCCAATGACTTGTTTTTGTCTCAAAGAAGATGGTCTTTTCCTGTCTCAGCTTTTCTCACGCAACATGGAGTGAACAGCACACCTATAAAATCTTAGCCAAGAAATTATGGGCCATTTCTGGTAGTGTAATAAAATCAATAAAAAGTATAGTGTGTCACATTGTATATTCAGTTTCATCAGAAATGCAAAAGAAATGCAGACTCATCGGATAGACATCATCAGCTGGACAAACGGAAGGACAGGCCAGAGTATAATAATTCAGCAATAACAGGTTCAAAAATTCACTTTGTGTTTATAAGTGAAGTGTGGGAGCTGTGTCAGATGATATAAACAAGATAAGTGGCTTTGCTATTCTACTTAAGAGACCAACAGGAAACCGTGATTGTCTGCAGACACAATATGAAGCAGCGGCGTAGAGATTTGCACAGAAAATTAAGGAAATCCGTACAGGAAACCCAGTAGTAAGCAATAAGTAAACCACAAAAATACACTGCTGGAACCTGTATAATAATCTCCTATGACTCATGAATAGATTATTATAGCTGACTCGGGTGATTTCAATAAACACTTAATAGTCTTATAGCAAATGTACATTTACAGATACTGATGGTATTTTAATTTTAATGGAATATTTGTTTGTGTGTGCAATGTTTGTACAAATTTATATTTTGTGGTTTGTAGATTACATGAGCAGTCCAGGGGTTTTCTTCTTGGTTCCCCTTAGTACAGCTTTATTTCATGACATTATTCATATTCCATTCAAGGGAACGGTCAGGCTGATAACTATAAGAACTCAATAATAAATATTACTTCTATAAGTGTATTATAATTGCAACATTAATGCATGTATTGCTATTAAGTGTTCTTTGTCAATGTTTTGGCAATACTGTAACTTGTAATGGCATGCCAGTAAAGCCACTGAATATAACTGACTGATTACATATACGTCACGTGATGACTTACCTGCTGATCAAAATAGAAAGTTTTGTAAAACAGGTTTCTCTGCTGGGAAGAACTTGTTCTCACGCTGCGTCTGCCTAAAAGGTGAGGTTTAAGCGCTTCCACGTGAAAAATAATGATGAATATCAGAAGAACCGCTGGGAGAGAGAGCGGTGCTGGCATGCTTGATGGACAAGCAGGAAGAAAAGCCAGAACAAAGTGTGTTTGATGATTGTGCAGCCTTGTTAGTCTTCCCACCGCTTCTCCGGTCTGGACACGCCCTTAGCCTGCCCCTATAGGGGGCGTGGCTGCGCCTGAGAAGCGGTGAAGAAAAAAAAGCAGTTTGACAGGAGGTAGAGGAAGAAGGAAGTCAGCTGATAGATGACTTGAGAAAAGTTGTCTAATAAACTACGTAAAACAGACTTTCTGTTCGAGCAACTATCTGTTAAGTTTCAGGCATGATCTCTGTGTCTCAGTACTGAAGGTCTCTAGTTTGGGTCATGATATACCGGAACCAAATTGTTTTGTGTTCTTGGTATGTGTGGTTTTGAGCATTCCTAATCACCCCGCCTTTCGTCCTCTCTCTCTCTCGGTTCTTCTTCTTCTCTTATCTGGTAGACTAGACGTCCTGTAGTTCTTATGTCACTCAAACATACGTAATAGATGTTTTGATTTTATCTATGACTTGTTCCAATTGACATTTATCGTTCTTTATCAATATTTCTCTGTGTATATATACACCATGATACTTTCTGTATCATTAAACTACGAAGCTTTCACTGAACGATGGTGTCGAGAGGAAATCAGCCTGTGCATGGTCCAAATTCTGGTTCTGTGACTGGTATCGGACAAAGAACTTCACACTATCAGAGCAAATCAACCGCAATTCCGTCACCAAGAAATGCTGGAAAGCTATTTTCTGTTAGTTTCAGTCAGATCTTCCTTATTTTTTTAAGCGTCTAGAACATTTTGATCAAGAAGCGTGTTAAAGTCCAACATTAGTTTCTTTTGTGCGTATTCCCCCGGGAAGACAGCGCTCACTCTCTCAATGTTCCACATGCCCCGCAATAACAAAAGCGGCACGCTTTTCGGCTGTCGTAAAGACGTGCTGCAGTTTCGTGCGCAGTGGTTGATGGGAGTTAGCATCCGGCCTCTTTTCACACATAGTGTTTACTCTTCTAATAATGCGCAGATGTATATCACATACATCTATCAATAACACAGAAACTACTGGTATAATACCTTATATTACTGATAATATAAACAAGCATCTATATAGACAAAATGTCAATATAAAAAATTTAGTGTCACTTTATATTTAATTGGGGGAGGTTTTATATTTAGAACTACCTGCAGTGTGAGAAGTAACAAAAAAAAAAACGTTACCAAAACTGTACAAAGTAAAATATCTCAAAACAAATTAAACTTAATAGATGTAGATTTTGGGTCTTTTTCCATAATCAATAAATGACAACAGGTTTTCTATCATTCTGACTGTTTAAATAGTCACTAAACATGACAGACTCACTCACATCATGATGATACTCATAAATGAGCCTCTCCAAGAATGCTATTGGGTTCTCATTATGTAAACGACATTTTTTTTGACAACAGTATATTTTAAGTGATGAAATATTCCATACAAAGCTGATAATTAGGATAAGCAAACTAATAATACTAATAATGGAGCTTAGTGCTTAAACAAAAAGTCCCACTGATATACAGTGCAAAACATTACAACATGGCACATTTCTGTAAAATAAAGCTGGGCAAAAAAAAAAAAAAAAAAAAAAAAAAAGCAGCATACTGTACATGGCATGAATTAAAACTTAAAAATAGTGTATATACAAAATTAGAAAAGGTTAGCATTTTAAAAGTGTCTTAATAGAAAATATAGCAAGAAGAAACGACTAAAAAGGAATAGATATAGACTAAATTAATTCGAATGCAAAACAAAGAGCGAGGATGTTGACATGGAAATAAATATGATCATTAAATTACATACAAAAGATCATATAAGTAGATCACATGTCATTTGTGAATTTGGGAGATTGTGCAGACAGATAAGATGTAATAGACAAACAGGAATCAATGGTTAGCACATGGTAAAAGAAACAAGGCTTTCTAAAAACCTAAGCATTTCACAAAAAAAGTAGATCAAATTAAAGGTACTGAAATTAACATGTTTTTAGCAGCCAAGTAAAACACTGAAATTTTGTAAAAGATACAATTCACAGTTGTAATAAAGGTGCGAAAAAAACAAAAGAGTCAACCATAGAGTCAAGACAACATGGAGATACACTTCTCAAACTCAAGTCAAGTTGCACAAACACACTTTAAAAAAAAAACAAAAAAAAACACACACACTCACACACACACACACACACACACACAGGGAACAAGTCATATTTTATAACATCACACATTATTGTGGACATAAAAATCAGCTTAATCCTGCAGTATCATGTGGTCAAATATCAAGACTGATTGTGCAGATATTTTTTAATACATGTGCTAAAAATAACTGAATGTAACACACACTCCCATGTCAAAAGCTTCCAAACATTACTGAGTAAGTTACAGCACCAAAGCTTCACTGAATAAACAAAGTTTCCCATTCGATTATATAGTAACATATACACGTGTATATAACTGCTGTATTACTACATGTCAGAAGTGAGTATGAGGACATACCATGGAGGTTCCACAAGACAAAAATGCTAATGTGTTATTAATTAAAGTATTGTAGTGAGAATCTTGTGCATAACATTAGAGTATACTACAGATTTTCTTCCATTACATACACTGGGTAAAAGTAACTGTATAGTGTCATTTCAGTCCAGCACATTGGATTTGTAATGAAACAGTTACTATGACCTTAAAATCAAGTGCACAATATTGCAATTTATACCATAGGTCTGCTGAATTCTCTACGTTGATTGGTCGAAAGGTGTTGATTAATTTTCTAACATCACAACTCTGAAAAGTAATGCAGCTAAAGGGCAAATCAAAAGTTCATATTAATGCAATAATGCATTACTTTCTATAGTAACAACTAATTCATGGGGATTTGTTTGGTGTTACCCGAACCTAACAATAAAGGAGAATTTATAGGTCATTATATTGGTCAAAATGTTTAACATTTATCAGAGAGTCTCTGCATTTTTTTACTTTTTACTTTCTTTATTTTTTTTTTTACCTTTGCTGTGTGGAAAGTCTTCAAGACCGATAGAAACAGAGAGAGGTGATGTTGGTGAGAGATTGGCTGCTCCTAGCCAGGACCAACTTGTTTCTTGGACATTACACAGCATTAAAGACCGTGTATTAAAGAATGTGTAAACATGAGCAAGTTACAAAATCAGTCTGTAATTATGGACATTTTAATACTTAGTTCATCCAAAAAAAGTACCACAATAATTTGGGCAAATTACCATGATCATAAATAGAAATCCTGCAGTCGATGACTGCCTGAAGTCTACAATGAAGAAGAAAAGCTAACAAAGCTTTTAAATTTAAACAAGTCTACTGGGGCATTCCCTAGTGATGCTCTGTATAACAGCCATTTTGACTTCCTGCTTTTGAATGGGATTTTCAGTAAATGAAATATATAATAAAAGGAAGCTGGATAATTAACAGTACATTTGGAGTCACTGTCCTGCTGCAAGAGGTGTCCAGTAACATTTGTGTGGATCTGAGTAGGTAAACGCTGCCATTGGCAATCATATCTTCAATACAGATAAACAGGACATTTCTAATAATAGCAGCCACGACACTACCCACACCGTGTTTTGTACACGATGCCTACCATTTTTAATCCAACCCACCCCATTTGCTTTCTAACCATACACAAAAACGTTTTAATACACCTTATGTTTGGTTGTCACTAATTTTCAGCCTCATGATGACTTGTTTTACATGAATTGACAGTTTTTGTGTTCTCACAGAACATCCAGACATAACTACCACATCTAAAATCTTCTTAACAAACCAGAAATACAATTCTTGTCCATGAACTAACAATACAATAGCACACAGCTTGCCAAATACCAACTGAGCAGACTGGTAACTGTTTGGTTAATTTCTGCCTCCTTGGGGAGCCAATGGAAAGGAATAGAAACATGTTAAGAACAGTTCATAAAGCTGACACTGTGTACATTAACAGAACCATCATTGATTCAGTTCATATCCAAAGTACAGGAGTATAGATCTAAAAATTTTAAAAAGTAAATTCTATTACTGTATAATTATATATAGACTGCAATGTATTGGGGGACATAATTTCCATTAAAGAGGTATATGCTCTCATTGAAAGTGTTTACAGTTTAAGTGTTTAAGTGTGTTGGAAAAGCACAGAGATGCTTATTATTGGAATATGCATTGAATTACAATCAGCCTGAACCTGAAATTTGCTGAGTTCAACAATGTCTTGCTCACAAGTGCCTGTACAATTTACCTGATGTCTGCTAAAACCTATTGGAGATGCATTTTAAGCAGTGCAGATCTCTTTATAGAATGCACTCAAAATTAAAACAAGCTGAAAACTGCACAACAGAGAATATGTTTCTAAGTGATAATTAGGGAATTACCTTTAGGAAAAATGTCAGATAATCTATAATATACTGATAATATACACATCTTCTCTCCCTCCATTGTTTAAGACTCTAAGAGTTTCTAAAATTTCCAGTCACACATTAGTCTTAAAATTCTACATGTAAATTCTTATCAGCAACAATGTGGAAGTGCATTTTGAACTTGAATCGGGGACATAATGATGCTCTACAATGCACATTTTTCATATTTGATATTATGTGCAATGCACATTTTCTACAATTTAAAACAGCAAGACTGCTGCTGGTGAAGATGTGTGTTTTTGCTCATATCATTCATATTGTAGGCAAATTGGCCTATGCATCTTTAGTGTTGTACTGAAGTGTATAAAAGTCATTGTCTGGCCTTTAAATATGCCAGCTAACTGGTACCCTGGAGCTTGGGTTCTCCTCAGCGGCGGCAGAATACGTCTCCTCTTGACTTTCTAGTGGTGCAGTCAGTAGCTTTTAATAACCCCACGTTCACAAAAGCATCCAAGACCGCAATAGTGGTAGCAAAGAGGAATCTACGCAGGGGACGTCAACAATAACCAAAATTTTCCCATACCATAAAGCAGGAAAGTAATCATTGCCAGATTAGCAGCCAAGGTCCCTAGTTAATGTTGCAGCAGCTTAGGTAATTGATGTTCTTGCCTTCTCCAGGCATAGGTGCAGACTCGTTGTTGTCCAACGTGTTTTGCTTGGCTTCACGGATCAGTACGCAGGCCAAATCAAGGAAGAGTTTTTCCACGTTGTCAGATTCTTTGGCGGATGTCTCCAGGTAGAGCATGCTCTGGGCCTCAGCAAACTCCTCCGCTCTCTGTCTGTGCACCTCCCGCTTTTCAGCTAGGTCGATCTTATTTCCTGTTCAGGACATCAGACAATTGATCACTACAAGTGATCTCCTCAAGATGACCCTCAGATCACAGCTGATCTTGTTTTTTTTTTTTTCCATAATCCATAGTAATTAAACAATTAATCATTTGTCCAACGAACATTTGAATTTTAAGTG
Organism: Stegophilus panzeri; assembly: GCA_024331685.1. NCBI lineage: Eukaryota > Metazoa > Chordata > Actinopteri > Siluriformes > Trichomycteridae > Stegophilus > Stegophilus panzeri. The sequence goes on along the minus strand of JANDJT010000071.1, from coordinate 11,323,809 downwards.
AATTTACTACAGCATCAGTGTCAGAACTGAGTTAACTATGCAAACAATATTAAAACTCCTCTTAACTCAAAATCTTAATATGAACAAAGATCTCAATGTTGAACTCATCTTGGATGGCTGATTATGAGTATATAGACTCAAAACCAAGTGCTTCACCACCTTCGAATCTATCATGTTGCCAAATTATTGCCAAAGCATGATGTGGTAGATAATATCAAATGTAAAACCTGTGTGCTAAGCTAGCAGGCCTGATAATGTTAGTGATTACCAAGATAGTTTTTATTGTTGTGGTAAATGTTTGGCTAAGTTTAAATAATCTGTGGACAATATTACAATGTAAATCGAAACACACATACTGAAATCCCGCTCGTGTCTACCTGTGACAAATGTGAGACTAATTAACAGACGAGCTAACTTAGTAGTAGTAGTAATGTTAGTAATGACCAAAACTGTGGCTCATATCACACTTTAAATGGCATCATTATCGTACATGCTAAGAGTGAGATCACAGCATAATTAAGATCAGAAATTGAAATATGTCTTTAGCCAAATGTGAGTTTGTTTACTAGCACTTAACCTAGCCAGCTAGTTATTTGGGATGAAGGAGGTAAAGGCAGTTTCATAACGCCTAATAATACCTATTGATTGATCTTTTATACTTTTAATGAGGGAAAAGTTTTAGAAGAGTGTTGTCTTTTCAGATCAATCCACATTTGTTGTTTTTAATGGTTTAAAATTTAAATGTTCACATAAAGCTGAAATTTTACAATAAAATTTTTATATTATGTATTACTGTATTATGAGAAACATTATAATAATTTTTTTAAATGCTGCATAAATAGAAAGTACACAAGAATCAGTCAGGGTTAATCAGTTAAACAGTCTGAATGCTCACCTACTAAGATGGTCACCACTTGATTGTTGGCGTACTGTTCGATCTCTCGCAGCCACTCTGGGAGGCAGCGAAATGAGTCCTCACAGGTGATGTCGTAGGTGAGGATGAGTGCGTTGGCACTACGGTAGTAACTCTGTGTGATGGAGCGAAATCTCTCCTGTCCCGCTGTATCCCAGATCTGGAGCTGAACAAATCAGAAAATCAATCAGTGTCACCACATATCAGCTGAATCAGGGCTTCATCAGCCCTGAAACCAGTTAATACTGAATATGGCCTCTCACACAGACTAAAATGAATGATAAGATAAACGTTTATTAATCCTTCATGGCGGAAATTAAAGTGCTAGAGCAGCATGATTGTAAGAATAAGAATACTAAAAATGTGCACAGAAAAAAAAAGTAGTGCACCATATCATAATATTATTTGTGTGCAAATGTGTGACTGAAACATGGCATTTACCAAGTGCGGGGAGCTGGCGTGCATTTTTAATTAAAAAAAAAAACCTGTGCTGAAACTGCAGACTAAATAGCATACACAAACTGAATGTAATAATCAACCAGATCTAATACCAATAAACTGGTGTTTCTAATAATAAAAACATTACAATGAAGGTTTAAGGTATAAAAGGTTGAATGTATAAAATGCCTAAAATGAAGCATCTTAACATATATTAACATAAGTATGTCGATAAAACTTTAATATATTCATGAATCTAATCCATGAGGCTGTGTATCAGTGCATGAAAAAATGTACAAAGAACAGTACAAAAACATACCTTCACTTTCACCCCTTTTATTTCCACAGTTTTGATCATGAAATCAACCCCGATCGTGGCACCTTGACCAGGTGGGAACAGACCCTAGAACCATTAAAGATGGGGTAAAAAATACAACAAAAGTTAATATACAGTATAGTATTCCACTTGAGATGTAGTATACTGTACTCTTTTGACAACATTAGAATTGCCAAGACAATGCTCTGAAGAAACAACAGGTTCTAGTTGAGGTACGAGTTTACATTTCAACACCATCATTTGGCTAAAATGCTAACAGCAAGCCTTTAGCATGACTTGTATGAATAATGTTAACTGGACTCACCCACTTTCATCCATTATAAGCCACATTAGTATTTCTGAGTGTCCTGTTTATTTAAGAAAACATATGCAAATGTAAGAGGACAGACCTGAGTGAAGCGCCGGACGAGGCAGGTTTTGCCCACTCCTGCATTTCCTATCAGCACTATTTTGAAGAGGTAATCGTAATCCTCCATGGTCACAATTATCTGAGAAATACAGAGTATCAAATGTGCATTAGAGGTGCTCAGCTCAATGAGATATTTTATATATTTTTTTAAAAGTCACAGCTCTAACAAAATTGTGCAGGGAAAGTATCATGTGAGCTGTGTCCATCTCCTATGACTTCTGACGGACTTAAATATTTCATGTAATCACCCTAAATGTTGCATTTCCCAAAAAAGGTTTGTGCCCAAGACACACCCTTTCTTCAGTGCATAACCTCACCTGGATACTGTAGATTTGTACATGGTGCTGTAATAATAAAAACTCTTATTCACAATCTAGTCATATTGAACATCCTTTCACCACATTTCTTTTACTCTTCTACACGGTAATGATTTATAATCACTGTAATAATTAGAATATAATTAGGGCACTGGTGGATCAAAGATTAAGGCACTGGGTTACTGATCAGAAGGTCCAGTCAGCCCCAGCCCCAGCATCACCAAGCTGCCACAGTTGGGCCCTTGAGCAAGGCCCTTAACCCTCTCTGCTCCAGGGGCGCTGTATCGTGTCCGACCCTGTGCTCTGACCTAAACTTCCTAACAAGCTGGGATATGTGAAGAAAATAATTTCATTGTGCTGTAATGTATATGTGACAAAATAAAGGCTGCTCCTTCTTCCAATGCCACTATCAGGCATCACCAAGAAGAGGATGCGTTCCCCTTTGAGTCTGATTCCTCTCAAGGTTTCTTCATCGTGTCTTCTCAGGGTTTTTTGGTTTTTTTGCCACTGTCACCTCTGGGCTGCTCATTAGAGCTGAGCTGAGATGGACCACCATCTGTTTCAGGGTCACACCTAATGTTCCCAGGTTAGGATCCAGATCCACAACATCTCTGAGTACTAAAGATGAACGAACAAACGAACATTTGGATTTTTGTAAACCTGCTTTGTGACAATACCTACTGTTAAATGCACTATACAAATAAAATACAACTGAACTATGACTTCTGATTCATTTCCTAAGATTAGGCCATCAATAACAAAGCGAAGGACAAGGCCTGGCACCCTTGTAGGGTTTCATTAATTTCATTTTCAGAGAAGCAGTAGTTGTCTTTTTAATCAGACTGAGCGCCCCATTTTCTTTTTTCTTTTCTTTTTTTCTCAGTGTGCCATGTTGCTATGAGCTGAGGATCCTGTGCATGTGTGTAAATGGTGTCGTTGCCAAGGCATGTGGAAGGATGCTGAAAGGACTGCAATAATGAAACAAGGAATATAAAGAAGGGGCCTAGCATGGTTTGCCAAGCCAACACACACACACACACACACACACACACACACACACCTATGCAGAAGTATAAAAGAGAAGAAAAATGAAGCCTGTGAGAAGTATTTCTTGGAAGCAGTTGAAAGATGAAAATCCATATGGATAGAGGAAGAGAATAAATAAATGTAAAATACACTCGCACTTGAACACCATGGACCAGTCATGTTCTTGCACAAATGTAACAACAGTAGACGCACATCTGATCTCAATACTGATCAGAGATAATCAAGTCATCTTCACCATGCTCGGGTTTACTGAAATCGCATATATACAAAGCTGCTGTTCCAGGCTGAAGTTGTTTGTGATCCTTACCTTACAAGCAGAATGATCTCTTTTCAGCTTGCAGGAAGGAACAAACACACACAGCCAGCAATCCGCGGTTCTGCTAGCCAGCTAGCATCTTCAAATCGGATGAGCTAGGTGATATTTCGACTCACAAAAATGCGATATATCTGCACTTACCGCATACAGGGGCTTCACCCCGGCCGCTGGGTCACTCCACACGCATCCAGTCTGTCCTCAGGGCTCGTGCAAAAGACGTGATCTCAAATCTGGTCCTTCCCTCAACCTCGATTTCTGCTCCCTCTGATTGCAGAATTTCCTTCGTTTTTTTACAATGACATCATTGCCTCTACAGTGCAAACCCCAATCAAAAAAAAAAAAAAAAAAAAAAAAAAAAAAAAAAACCAAAAAGGGAGCGCATTGAACTCTGGGAGATGAAGTGCAGCTCTTTGAGGAGGCTCTTTAAGCTAATTGTTGTTAGCCGACTCGCATGCAGTCAGGTCCATAATAATTTGGACAGTGATATATATATATATATATATATATATATATATATTTTAATTATTTGCCTCTGTACACCACCACAATGGATTTGAAATGAAGACTTTCAACTTTAATTCAAGGGGTTTAACAAAACTATTGCATTAACAGTTTAGGGATTACAGCCATTTTAATTAAGCTACAGAGTCCCACCATTTTTACAAGCTCAAAAGTAATTGGATAATTGACCATAAGCAGTTTCATGGCCAGGTGTGGACTGTTTCCTCGTTATTTCGTGACAAATTAAGGAGATAAAAGGTCTGGAGTTGACATCCAAGTGCTGAATGTGTATTTGGTAGTTGTTCATGGGAACTCTTAATATGCGGTCCAAAGAGGTCTCGATGCAAGAGAAGGAGGCCATGATTCAGTTGAAAAACAAAACAGTGTGAAAATGGAGGGACTCCAGTAATTCATAAACGGTTACGGCAATATTTTTTTGCTAAACCCTTTGAATTAAAGCGTTGAATTGTTGCTTCATTTCAAATCCCTTGTGGTTGTGTACAGAGGAAAATTACAACAACAAAAAAACTTTGTCACTGTCCAAATACTTCTGAACCTGACTGTAGGGTGAACTATGCAAAAGTGGTACAGTTTTTGGTAGATTCACCATGGCACAATGACAAAAGCTTTATACTGCTAGCCTTTGATTTTATTTTTATTTTTTTTAAAGACACAGAATAGTATGATAATCAATAATCATAATCCATAATATTGGCTTTAAAAAGTGTCCCACATTACCTGAAATCTACTGTCCCACTTTATCTGACATGTTAGATAAAGTGGAACGGTACTTAAAGCACAAATTCACAAAGAATTAAATGCAAATTTTGCAACAATACATATTTTTTGTAATTGACCATCCAAGAATCATTTAATAAATACAATAAAAGTTTTGTTTTGATGATTTCTATTCTTTATAGAAGCTTATGTTTAAAAAGACCATTCTCATTTTTCAGTGGACTTACCAAGTTCTTGCTGATACCAGGTAGATTTTGAAACCGGACCATGTCCACAACTATGTTGTAAGGCACATGAAAACATTTGAGCAATGTTTTTTCCTAATGTTAGCATTTGGTTCTCATTTGGTTATTTTTGTTGTTATAACTGCAGATCTGGGATTTTCACAAACACCAATCAACGGAGAATGGTCATACTGGTTCCAGCTGACAGAAAGGCTACAGTGACTCAGATAACCTCTCTGCACAATCGTAGTGAGCAGAAAAGCATCTCAGATGGGCTACAACAGCAGAAGACCACGTGGGGTTCCACTTCTGTCAGCCAAGAACAGAAAGCCGAGGCTTCAGTGGGCACAGGTTCACCAAAACTGGACAGCTGAAGACTGGAAAAACTGTAGCCTGATCTGAAGAATCTCGACTTCTGCTGAGGCAAACAGATGGTATAACTCCCAGACTTATGATAATTATAAAAGCTTCATGAGAAGTTGACATGGTATAAATAAATACCATGTTCATATCCATAGCCCACTGTTTGTGCATGCAAACCTAACCCTAACTGTTCTATCACTTTTTTCTTTCTCCATTGTGTACACAGAAAAGGAAAAAAGAAAAAACAACACTTTCTGGCCAGGGACCCCTCTTATTTATAACTGTAGTTGCATTCAAGATAACATTTTTAACTTGTTTTTAAAATGATTAAGCTTTGGATAAAACTCTAATAATAAAATAATATCTACCAACATTAACAACTTGAATAATAGTTGCTTGTGATCTTCACCGCTATATCTAAGAACAATATAAAAAGAAGAAGAAATCCTTAATTAAGTGCTGGATTGTTTTCGACTACAAATGGATCATCAGACAGTATAGAACATTGATTTATTGTACAAGGAGCCGGAACCCTTGACAGAGTGCCGTGTTTTCCCGGACGGACTGGAGATGTTGGACCAGCTTCTAAACATTGCCCTTGGTTTGCTTTGAGAGGTGATGTGTTAAAGGGCTAACGCTGTGCACCATTTTCAGGGACCCGTGCATTAATCCTCGGAAATGGGGCTTCTCCCCGATGAGGCAAAAGTTCTCCCTCCACCGGGAATCATAAACAGAAACTCGGTATGGCTCGGGTTCACCGGCTGGGCCTCAGCGATGCTTCATAACTCGCTTAACCGAAGGCCTGCGATTAAAGCGGGTGAGTGTGAGACAGGCTAGCATGCTAACGTTAGCTATGCTAATAGCGCTTGCTAAAAACTAAACCTATTTACCCTAATGCATTTCAGGTATATGCTAGATATCTGGAATACTCTGAGGGCAGGGATGTCTTCCACGTATGCTTCTGTTACAGTGTACAGTTTAGTGCAAAAGTTTGCATCCCCCTTGTTCTCCGTGTGACGTAAAATGTTCCACAACTTAGTTGCATGTTAATTGTATTCTGTTTTCTTATTGAAAACTGTTCATTCGGCCTCAAAATTAAATTCTTGGACCCAAGCTGCTGTTATCTTCTCAGTACCGAGCTCGGGAAGAAGTCACACAGACAGAGTTCAGTGGAAGCTTTTAAGAAGATTTACAGGCTGAGACAGAGAGACAGACAGACACACACACACACACTAAGTGCTGTGGAACTTATCAAAATCCCAGTATAGCAACACCATTGTGGAATTCAGTCCAGTTATTTCTGTCATCTGTTAGCTAGCCTAAAATTATTTCTAATAAAAAACTGCCTTTTGTGCTATTTGTCTTGTTTGGTTAATACGGTGCCCTCCGTAAATTCTGACACCATTCATGAAAGTGAGCCAAAGCGAATCTACAAAATAATAATAATGCAGTGAATAAGTGATTTTGAGTTGAAACTACCGGGACAGTCTCCCTGTTTTATTCAAAATGGTTATTGTGGGTTTTTTTCCCTACAAAACTGCTTTCTTAATTATCAGCACCTTGCAGTGCATATATTGGCACGCCTGCATTGAAGGGAATAAAAGCACAGTGTCGGAGTTTGTGGTCCATTTCTCTGTGCAGAACATTTTAAACTTTTATATTCTTAGGTTTGTGCATGTGGACCTCTCTCTTCTCTCCTCTTCTCTCTCTTTTCTCTTCTCTTTCTTCAGACCGCAGGTTTTGTGTAGCGTTAAAATCAGGAGATGTTCATTGCACAACACTGATCATGTTTTTCTTTAACCATTTCTGTGTTGATTTGGAAGTGTGTGTGGCACATCATCTTAGTGAAAGCTTTGTTTATGGCCAAACCTGAACCTCCTGGCAGAGGCAACCAAAATGAAAAATAGAAGCGTGTAGCACAATTCATGATGCCATCAAAGTTCACGAGAGTCTCTGAGCAACTAGTTACAAAAGCATCATTGATCCAACTCCTTATTTTAAAGTGGCTGTAAGGTGCTTTTCCTCGTATACAGCCCATTTTATCATTAACATGCTGATTGTGTGCTTGACCAAAAAGTCTGATGACAATTATACAGGGTTTCCCAAAAGTCTCCATACATAAAGGACTATGTATACCAGCACCATGTCATTTGTGCCTTCGTCTGTGGATGTTGGTGGACGTCCACTTCTCAGTTGGTCCACAACACTTCCAGTCTTTTTGAATTTGTTATTAAGTTTGGCAACAGTGTCGTTATGTGACGTGCTTACCATGTTTCCTGCTGATTTTGAAACTTGGAAAACACAAACATCAACTAAACTGTGCAGAGTGGTTTAAGCTGGTTTGTCTGTAATGGTTTACATGTGGGTTTCCTCATTATTTCTAAGGAATGAGCCTAACTTTGTTTCTTACACGAGGGTCATGGTGCTGTGCAGTTTCTTCTTAACTGATCCACATCAGTGGTGGACATGGGAAGTGTTGTGTTAATGAGCGGCTTGAAACGTTCAAACAGAAATGGGACAAATCATGATCGGTTCATCGGGATGTACACCGCAGCAGCCGGTAGCCAGAAAAATGTGATTAAACAACCCAAGCAAGCACTTAAGTGACCTTTTATGAGCGTCATTACAGTGTAATTACTGCGCAAAACAATGTTTTACACTTGCACTAAATGGCCAGATGTTTGTGGACACCTGATCATTACACCCATATGTGCTTGGTGAACATCCAGTTCCAGATGCAGTCTCCTTTACTGTTATAATAACCTCCACTTTTCTGTGAAGGCTTTCACTAGCTTTTAGAGTGTGGCTGTGGGGATTAGTGATCATTCAGCCACAAGAGCATTAGTGAGGTCAGGCACTGGTGTCGGGCGAAGAGGCCTGGTGCACAGTCAGCATTACATTTTAAAACCCCTGGCAAAAATTCTGGAGTCACCACACTTACCCGGGTTTTTTTACTTCGTAGCAAATAAACAAACCACAGATATGACACAAAATAATTTTTGTTTAATAGCTGAACATTCTGGCTTCATGAAACATACCTCAAACAAATTAAATTAATAATGTAATTAATGGCGCATTTTTTCCAGATCAAGTAGAGGAAAAAATTATGGAATCATCAACAACAACAAAAAATTCACAATTAGGGCCGGTTTGAGGCATGGGCTGGTTCCAACTTTCTCGAATAACAGTTGACAGATCAGCTGTGCAGGATGGGGCCTTGTCATGGACCAATTTTTTTAATTTCCACAATAAATTTGCTGGCCATGCCATTGAGTTGATTTGCCTTTCCTGAAGAAAAGCTTTTTGCTCTGTAGCAAGATGTATTATCATCCTGAAAAAATGTCTTCATTATCACCAAACCTGTTTTCTATTGATGGAAAGATAAGTGTCCAAAGTTTCAGCGTACACTCGTGCCTTGACTGTTGAGGTCTCCCCTGGTCCTTTACCTGACATGCAACACCATATCATAAACGAGTGGAATTTGATTTTTATTCAGGCAGTCATCTTTATATGTTTCATTAGAACGACACCTGACAAAAGGTCCAGCATCATCTCCTTGGCCAGTGCAGATTCATGATTCACATTCATTTATCACTGAATATCACTTTCATCCAGTCATCCACAGTCCACGATTGCTTCTCTTTAGCCCACTGTAGCCTTGTCTTCTTCTGTTTAGGTGTTAGTGCTGGTTTTCGTGTGGCTTTTCTTTACGTAATTCCCATTTCATTCAGCCCATTTCTTACAGTTCTGTCACAAACACTGACTCCTGTTTCCATCCATTTGTTTTTCATTTGTTTCGTTGTGCATGCTCTACTTTCAAGGCATATTGCTTTGAGTTTTCTATCCTGACGTTTTTCCGTCTTCCTTGGTCTACCTGTATGTCTTCCTTTTATAGCCTTCCCAGTTTGCTTATACTTGCACCAAATTTTAGACACAGCTGACTGGGAACAATCAACATCTTTTGCCATACTCCATGTTGGATTTCCTTCTTGAAGGAGTTTTATAATCTTTCCCATTGTTTCAGTTGACAACTCTTTTGTTAGGGCCATGTTTCCTTTCAAAAAGTCCAAGGTTTCAAAAGGTCAAAGTCTGTAATTAATTAATTAATTAATCAATAAACCGATTAATTAATTAATTAATTAATTAATTAATTAATTACTGTAGACTAATTTGCACTTTTAGACTTGTGCTGGTATTTGTTTTAGAAATGCAAATTACGAGGTGATTCCATATTGTTTTTCTTCAACATTGAGTGATTCCATAATTTTTTCCTCTACTTCATCTGGGGAAAAAAATGTTCCATTAATTAAACTAATTTCATTTAATTTGTTTGAGGGATGTTTCACAAAGCCAGAATGTTCAGCTATTAAACAAAAATTGTTTTGTGTCATATGTATGATGTATTTATTTGGTATGAAGTAAAGATCTGGGTGAACATCCTCTAAGTGTGGTGATTCCATAATTTCTGCCAGGGGTTGTATCCCAAGGTGTTCAATGGGGTTGAGGTCAGGGCTCTGTGCAGGCCATTTGAGTTCTTCCACACCAACACTGGCAAACCATGTCTTCATGGAGTTCGCTTTGTGCATAGGGGCATTGACATGCTGGAACATGGTTGGGCCCTTTAGCTCCAGCGAAGGGAAATCTTAATGCTACAGCATACAACGATATTATATACAATTATGACCTTCAGACTTTGTGGAAGCAGCTTGAGGAAGTGCCACATATTGATGTGATAGTCAGTTGTCCACATACTTTTGACAATATAGTGTATATAATCAGCTGCACTGTATGTGTGTTATGATAACCAGCTATGAATAACCATTTGTAATTGCCATAAAATATTTCAGGGGGGTTCAAACCCAAAATGCAAAAATACAGTGAGGTTTTCTTAATTGAGTATAAGACAATACTCCCAAGTTTTGATATTGGAAAATGCATGTGTTTGCTTCGATCTGGCCTGTTACTTATTATTGGGAACATTGTGCAGTGTTTCAGTGACCGTCTACAGTGGACATTGCGGTTCTTGCATCTAAAATGCTGGTGTTTGTATACCGTGTGTTTTTGCAGGTGTTCACAGACAAGCATTGTTCATAACTATTGGCTGGTTCCTCGGCTATCATTTAACAAAGATTGAAAATTACAAATATGCCAAGCTGGACAGGGAGATGAACGAATACATCCGACTGCACCCTGTAGAGTTTCAGGAGACAGGTAATGACAGAGAACAATTGTCCGTGTTTAAATGTTAAATATGCAGCCTGTCGAATATATACACTCTGTTATATTTCAGTACACACAGTGATGATTGCATGTGTGACGCTGATGACTGTGAAAACTGTTTCTCCAGAAAAGAAGAAGTTTGCAGAGATCGTAGAGCCATTTCACGCTATCCGCTGAGTGGAGCTGCTTTTCACACAGGCGAAGAACATTTCTGGAAGCCTTTTTCTGCCTACCATGTTATTAAAGTGTATTACACATGACTTATTGAATATTTTGTTTCTAATATTTGATTAAACAATTTAAAATGCACAAATTACATATTTATGGTTTTCTTTTATGTTAGCTGAGGATCTATGGATCAAGGTCTCAAAATACTCTCAGATTCAGTAAGCGTATTGGAAAAAGTATGAGTATACTGTTGTCCAAGGAAAAATGAAAATCTTTAGACATTACAGAGCCTCCCTAGTGTTTCCGCGGCATTATACACTTAATGACCTTTAACGTTTAGCAAGAAAACTAAGTTTTAAAAAGCAATCTGGCAATAATATTTGAATTTATTTTTCTTGAGTAGAGGGCAAGAACTGGGTATAAATAAAGATCATCATTGCAATTGCTTATACACAGTCAGGTCCATAAGTATTGGGACAGTGATTCAACCCAGTTGAGCATGCTTCAACTTGCTGAAGACAAAACTGAAGGCAGAAAGACGCACAAACAAGCAGCTATTGAAAGCAGCTGCAGTAAAGGCCTGGCAAAGCATCTCAAGGGAGTAAACGCAGCATTTGGTGATGTCCATGGGTTCCAGATTTTAGGCCGTCATTGATTACAATGGATTTGCATCCAAATATTAAAAAATAATCCTTATAATTATGATTGTTACTTTGTCCAGTTACTTTTAAGCTTGCAAAATGGACTATTCAAAACAATCACTTCATTCCCATCTTGAGTGCTTCATATAATTCAATTCAATTCAATTCAATTTTATTTGTATAGTGCTTTTTACAATAGACATTGTCTCAAAGCAGCTTTACAGAA
>JANDJT010000071.1:11298603-11309650 GCA_024331685.1 Stegophilus panzeri | reverse complement strand
AGGAAGGGATGCTGTGGCTTTCTATTTACACATAATAATAATAATAATAATAATAATAATAATAATAATAATAATAAACTTTCTAGCCAATGTGCCTGTGGACTTTAAAAAGAAAAAGCACAAAAAAAGCACCGGATGGTGTTAAGACTAATACAGAATAAGTCAAGAGTATGCCAGTGACATTTAACAGTATAGGCAACCATGATACTAAAGATGCACTAAAATATACTTGGGTATCAAAAGTACTAGGAATATCAATGCTCTGTTGTCAAAGTATGTGAGGACACTAAGGTTATAAATCTGTAGACATTCCCTTATTGTCTGCACTAAAACACATTTCATGGTTTTCCTTTTTATGATGCAGTTAATGAATTAAATTTAGCAAGAACACTGGAAAAGTCTTAAAAAGCATTCAAGAAAATGCTTTGAAAATGTTTGAACTGTATTTGGGTGGCACAGTAGATAATGTTGCTGCCACACAGGTCCAGTGTCCTAGGCTTTATCCTGACCTTAGATTACTGTCTATGTGGAGTTGTGCTGTTCTCCCTGTGTCTGTATGGGTTTCCTCTAAGTTGTCCCACCTCCCAAAAATGCCGTGCCCAGGATTGTGACGCTGACCAGAATAATGTGGTTACTGAGATAAGTAATTAAATAAATAATTTAATAAAATAAAATAAATAAATAAGTGAATACTATATTTTTCTAAATTTTAATAACCTATTTTAAAGCAATGACTAAACTTTTATAAAGGTTCTGTGAAGAGGCACAATTTAAGTTATAAAGGCCCTTAGAAGTATTAATGCAAAGCAAATACTATATAATTACCTTGTGTGGCCTAGCACCATCTAGGCTCATTGATATGGCCTTCCAAACTTTGAAGCACCACTGTAGTATAACTTTCTAAACACTTACTGGCCCCTTTATAAAGACCACATACTGTATAGATGCACTTTAAATGTACACAATAACTGAATATAGTCATGCACAATGCTATGATTTGAGATTTATCATTTTACTGGACATGAGTTTTTAATGATAGAATGTGTGAGGATTAGATTTGGCAGCACTTTGAAGCTCAATACTGGCTAGACTGGTATATTTCACTCTGTCATGCAATCATTGCTGGCATTACTAATATGGCATGTCCTAATAAAAATATTGACTTTTTTGGTCTTCTGAAATATTAATGTTTGATTTACAGAATTGCCAGCATCCAAAGTGGCACCCACGTGAAATATCAGCTAAAGACACATGGTTAGTTAATGCCAAATGTGTGGCAATTCTGTTTCAACGACCTCAGTGACTACACATAGTGGGCAAACACAAACTGGTTCTCTGCTTGACATACAACGCTTTCCATAGGATGTTCAAGTGATTAGCTTATAGAGAGTCTATTTTAGATTTAGCATGATTAATAAGAGACACTTTACATGAGATTATAATTTTATAGTTATAAAACTGTTTATGCATGGGTCAGACATCTTAATTCTTCTTCTATAAGAGAGATTATTATGGTATATTGTCACAGCCTGCTGATTCCAATTTTAATCCACTTCAGCAAAATATTTCCTCATGATGCTTTTAGACACACAGAAACTATTCACTTATTATTTTTTTCTAGAACAGATTATAATACGCATACTTTTATAATTATAAAAGTACATACTATATGTAGTGATTTGCATACATAAATAAGTAGGATGTTTAAGTGGGCTTTGTGATTAAATGAAGAAGGCAAAAGCTGGTTAATAAAATAAAAGTGGGTTTTGCAAATTCAGATGTAATTAAGGCAACAATTAGGTACATTATATAGCATTCGAAAATAGAAATAACAATTCTTCATTTAACTTCATCTCAAAGTTATTCAAAACATGACAAGCACACATAAAGTAAACAATCAAGCACATATTCACATAGTACACACAGATGTTGTGGTCAAGTCTATTCTATGGTAACAAGAAAAAAAAAAAATACTGAGGAGGAATGCTGCAATTTTAACCAGCTTAGCACGGTAAAGCTATTTGGATGTCCCAATGTTAAAATAATAATGCTAAATATTTGTGCTGGTTTCAATACAATTCAGTTGGACTGTTCCAATTTAGTAGCTAATTAGTTGAAGACCCTTATCTGTTTCTCCTTGAAAACAATTTGATTTGCAGATACAAACAGAAACACATCTTATGAAATGTTAGTACCCTTATGGGGTTTTTGGCCTGTGCCTTAAAGATTCTATGTAAAACCCTGCAGCAGGGTGGTTTCCCACCAGAGAACATTTTTTGTGAGTGCCTATGTCCCTTTCTGTCTTACTCTTTCCACGATGTGCATATGAGTCAAGCGTAAACACAGTAGACTTTAATACAAATCCCAGACTCCCACTTCCTATATTGCTTTGAACTTTATAAAGGCCTAATCTGGGTTAGTGTAAGCTAAATGATGGAAAGATACTATTTGTTACATGTAATAGCCTATGATACAAAAAAAAAATCAAAGCTCACAGACTAAGCAATATCTTCTAGACACCATCTCCACCTATATCATAACAAATAATCAGGGGAAATTGGATGGATGATTGCTTACTCTGTGATCCCTTATCAGGTCTAGTGTCAAGTTTATGTAACACAATGTTACACAGCTTCCTCACATAAAATCTACATGGAATCACTCTGAATAATTATAGCAGGTTATCAACAACACCTTCCCTGATGAGAAATCCCAGCCTTCAGTGACATCCAGATAATCACCATCTGTCCCTGTCTAATGCCTTTCCATCAGTTCACTTGGTGAACTGATATGAACTGAAGAGCTGTTTTTCAGAACACACAGACAAGCATAAGCATCACAGAAACCACATTTCCCTCCCCTTATCCCCTGCAATCATTCATTTGTAACAAATAGATTTTTTTAAGGTTGCGCATTGTGACGGGAATAAGGCTTGTGCCTATGACTTGGCACTGCACACACTGGCTTTAAGCAACTTTTTCTGTCCATTGACTATGATCTCCAACACATGAGTCAGGTCCATCATCTTGGTGAGCATCTCCATGATGTCAGGTTGCTCCTTAGCACCAGTGATGAACTCTTCTAAAGTCAGCTCACCTAAAAACAGACAGCATCATACACTAGCTTTAAAATTTTTCAAAGTATCCTTCAGCATCTAACAGAGTTGTTAGAGTTAAGTCCTGTAGTGCATTGTGATATTTGTGTTTTTCCATTTCTAGCATACTAAAGTCAGCCTATAATGGTCTTTGGTATTGGTAATTAGTTGACTCAGGTGTATTAACACTGAACTAGAGTAAGGCATAATCTGGATTACTAGTGGACTTTCAAAACAAAATGTCCTCTTTGGTAAGAGTGTCTGAGGAATTTTTAAGTCTCTTATGGAATATAACATTTTGATCCAATCATACCTTCATTATTAACATCAATCCTTTCATAAATGAGTGTCACAATCTCTGATGGAGGGTCATCGTAGATCCGGGTGATATCCTGAATAGCCTGTGTAAAAATGACAAGTTAATTTTGGCTCTTAAATTTCACAATGCTACCCATCTCTACCCTTGATTAATCTTTTTTTCTAAGAGGGTAGAATAACCTATTAATCATGATAAAGAATGATAAAAGAAAGGTTAGAGGTCAGCATGTAGAAGAATAGCTGAAAATTACACTACAGAGATGAAGTGAGCACAATGCCACTTAATCTAGGTAAGGATTAAGTTTTGTGGTTAGATTAAGAGAACTTTGGGACAGAGGATCAGACTATTCAACCCTCTCCATGGTTAATCTCTGTTACAAAAGTCTATTTACATTTCAGCAAGAGAATTCTTCCTACAACAAAAAATTTCATTTTTCAATCCCAGTGTAGTTCAAAAGAGTTTATATGGCGATTTTAAACATATAAAGTCTCATACTGATTACCAAGTCGCATGTAAACTGAATACCTTGAATATGGTCTCCATCTCGTCTTTGTCAATTTTTCCATTTCCATCTTTATCAAAAAGTTTGAAGTACCACTTCAGTTTCTGGTTGATCTCTCCTTTCAGTAGCAAACTTACAGCTGCTATATATTCTACAAAATCAATATACCCATCCTAAAAAGAAAAGAGATGTTTAAGCTTATAAGTGGGAGAAATCTGTGAAGAAAAATGTAAAAATGTCTTTAACTAATGTTTGGTGTGCAATTGGTGTGCTGGATACCATCGATTAAAGAAATGTCACTGCCATTGTTTTGTGATGGTCACCATCAAATACAAGCATTTACAGTAACAATGCTTTTAACAGTCTGGATTAACATTAAGATAAACATGTAACGCACCAATTGCTGGCTGTTTCGCAACAGCAAGGTTGAATAGGTTGAATTGAAAGCATGAATGTTAAATTTCATTTTACGTTGCTTTGCTAAATAAACATCAGAATACTTATAGGTGACCGCATTGTACATGGCATTTACTTTAGTGATCATATCCTGCTACCCATGATTATGTTTCCCCCCGCCTTTTTTTTTTTCAATTTATGAAAAACATTATTGAATATGAAGAAGGCGGCAAATGTCACAAATGCATCACAGTACAGTTCTTTGCATGTCAGATATGAAGTACTGATGATGTATAGATTCACAGTTACAAGAAAAGTATTATATTACAATTCTCCACCATTCATTTTGGTTGGATGCAGTTTGGATTCTCTTACCTCATCCATGTCAAAAGTATAGAAGACCTGGTCAACATAGCTGCTGGCCTCCTCAGTCATACCCTGCATCTCTAGCATGTTCTTTAGCTCAAACAGGGTGATGAGCCCAGACGGAGACTCTCTCATGAACTTATTGTACCAGTAGTGCATGTCTTCAGCCAAGATTTCATCTAAGTTGGATCCATGAGCACCCATAACTCCAAAAGGGAAATTATTTTAATTTGGTGTGGATAAGAACGCTGTATGTGGGCCAGAAGCAAAAGTAGCAAATAGTCTTGAAGTCAGTGTTGATGGAGATGCTGGTGATTCTTGGCTGAACTTGGTAAATGCCAGACCTGAGCAAGTATTATCTAAAGCCCTTAAGCCTTTTGGCAACTAAAAGGAGAGATAACTCCTTAACAAGATAACTGTTGAACTCTTCTACAAACAAAAAGACGTGGAATTCTTACACAAGTCAGCTCTTCAAATAATGCAGCACTATAATAAATTCACCACCCAAGCTGGATTAAGGAATTCAATAAAATGAACCTCTCCGTTTCCACTAAGATATCAGGAATCAGCCAATGAGCTTTCACATAGTCCTGCTCTTACTCTATAAGTCCTGCTCATTGCATTTGGAGTCAGAAAAAGATTTCCCTCTATGATAGTTGTGGTTTGGGGAAATATTAAAGAGAGAGCAATAATGTGTGTTTCACAAGGAGTTACTACAGTTTTACTACAGTTCACTTTTGTAAGCTGGTAAAATAAATCCATTAATCCAGCAACCACTTTAATGGTCAATGTTCTGGTGACTAACCCAGGAACACCAGGTGTGAGTGTTCCACCCTATCCACCCTGGATAGGACACCAATCTATCATGATACGTACACACGCACACACACGCTTTATTGTAGCTGATCAACCTACCAGCATGTTTTGGGGAGGTGGGAGGAAATATATATATATCATCATTATACCAACCGGTCTCCCGGAGTACCCCTAAAATGTACATTTCCTGTTATAACACACAAATATTGATTCAGAAAGAGTGCAGGACATGTGTACTCCAGGTAGCTCCATGTCCACAGCGAATCTTACAAAGATGAAATGTACATGACTGAAAATGTCCAATTAACAGTCAAAACAAGACACATGTAAATCAATTAAACACTTGAATAAATTAAATTCCTAAAATGTAGCAGCACTTCTGATAATCAGATTTAAAGTACTTTAAGCTGATTGAAGATTTCTCCTTTCCCAAGTTTAGGTCAGTGCTGTTTTGCTAAACCAATGAGAAACAATCTCCAAGCTTCAACCTCAAGTAACCCCTCATGAATAACACCAAATGGGTCCGTGGTTTCTTAAACAATAATTGTTGCACATCTATATTTAATAGAGATGCACCGATACAAAATTTCTCAGCCGATACCAATAACCGATTATTCAGAGTGATATCGATCGATACCGATAGTTCTGCCTTTTATGCCTTTTTTTAAATTAATAATTATTAATTCCACAATACTGAAATAAATACAAATAAAAACTTTATTCTCTCCATTTCAACAAGGTGTTTCACAGTAACTGGTCTCATAAACAGAAAACACATTACTCACATTAACATTAACACATGAACTAAATTCTGAAGATTAAAGTAAGATTTCATAACTTATTGAATGTTATTAATTCTTATTAACATTGACTGAAAACTAAAAAACCTTCTGTTAGTCTCACATTCACACACCAAAAACAAAAGCATTTCTACTTCATCACTGACATCAAACTGGTAATATATATAAACTTTTTTATATATTAACATTAACTGATATGAAATATACTACTCTACAAATATATTTTCCTGTGCAATATATACAACATATTTTGTCAACTCATCTTCATTTAAATCTTTCAACAGTGTACTGGCCCTTTAATTCAGCTCGAGCAGCGCGGCACAAAATAAAAAATTAGTCTCGACGCCGAAACTTCCGTTTCACTGCTGCAGCATCCGGTGTAAAATTTTAGCAGTGCAGAGCTTACAGAGCTTACAAACTGCAGTTTTTCGTCATTCCACACAAGAGACATCTTCTTTACACACAGCACGAAATGTATGTTTTCCCACCCTCTTTTGATTGACAGGATATGGGTTATCCAGGTCAATAACTTCAGTTGATGTTCACATTAAACATCAGAATGAGGGAAAACTCCGATCTCAGTGACTCAGAAACTGTGGATCCCCTGGGATTTTCTCACTCAGCAGTCTCTGGAGTTGATGCAGAATAGTACAAACAACAAAACAATAATCCAGTGAGCAGCAGTTCTGTGGGTGGAAATGCCTTGTTGACGAGAGAGATCAGAGGAGAAAGGCCACACTGGTTTGAGCTGATAGGTGGGTTATGGTGACTCAAATAACCATTCTTTACAACTCTAGTGAGCAGAAAAGCATCTCAGAATGCACAACACAGCATACCTTGAGACATATGGGCTACAACAGTGGAAGACCACATCAAGCCCGAAACAGAAATCAGAGGCTATAATGTTCCCCTAAATGAGACAGTCGAAGATTAGAAAAAGGCACCAACATGTTTCCTATCTTCCTCCTGTCCAGTTAATTGCTTGAATGAGAAGGGGTACAGGTATTCTTATTAATGCAGCTTATGAGTGTATTTCCACACACTTTACAAGCTATATGTCAAACTAAGTTTTTATATATAATATATATTTTATATATATATATATATATATATAAAAAATAAAACGATGTTTATTATGAAATTGCAAGTGAACCATAAAGATGCCCAGTATTTTCTAATTTCTTTGAAATAACATACTAGTAATTGAAAGAAAGTTTACTAATGCCTTTATTTCACATTTTAGTCCAACCAGTTCAGAAGAAGAAACAGTAGAGCAGGCCCTCTAGATTTGACTGTGTCTTGATGTATAATAGAGACTACACGCAGTTGTGTATCCATCAGCTCTCACAGTGGAAACTCTGGCACTTACAATGCGAGTCACTGGTGAGGGATTAATGTTTACTAACAGAGGGGTTGATTAATGACTGACTCTGACCCAGACTCTGAACCGCCTTTCTCAGAAGGATTCGGTCATGTTGACACAGCGTGTGAAGGAAATTAACAATTAACCTGTTACATACTATTAAAACATTGATGATGTTTTCCAGGATAAACAGATTTTTTTAAAAAAAAAAATAGGCTAAACTAAGTATGCCATCATGGGTTTTTTTTTTGCTCATGTAGTACAAAATCTACAGGATATTTTAACCAGTACTCTCTCTGTGTGTGTGTGTGTGTGTGTGTGTGTGTGTGTGTGTGTGTGTGAGAGAGAGAGAGAGAGAGTGAGTGAGTGAGAGATTAAATACCAGTGAAAAAAGAACAGCCAATAAAAAAAATTATGCCAAATATAAAAATAATAAATTGTACTCAAAATATAATAAACAAATATTGGAAATACATCTAATATCCATGCTCACATGCTCCAACTGCAGTCACTGCTGTCTGATGAAAGTAACAGCTTGAGTTCAGTGGTGATCTTGTTAAGAGCTTTATTAGAAACTATATTTACTCTGCCTTGTGCATGATGAAACACTTTACTAGCATAGACAGAGAAAACACTCAAATATTCAGTGCAAGGAGTTTCCAGGAGCAAGGTTAGGAAGCACTGCACCAGGGCCATGAAGATTCAGCAGATCAGCCAAAAATGAACCGTATACAGTGTCCCCTTTCTCCCAAATGTAATCAGTTAGCCAGAACATGTTTGGCATCAGAGGTTTGCTTCTTTAGAGCTGCACTGAAGCTATAAATACCATAACTGCTAATAATAAAGCTTTTAACCTGCATGCCTGAATCATAACACACTTACATCAACAGGCTGACTTTGCTAAGTACTACCATTTATACCTAATGGAAATAATCTCTAGGTGTAAAATTGGAATTACTGCCTCAATCACTTCTAATATGCTCACTTGTAATATATTCCAACTTTCGATACGGTGAGCTTGATGCTTGTGGAAGAGCTATTGGCAAAAAAAGACTAACATTACTACTATTACAGTACTACACTATTTATAGCTCCAGGGTAAAAACTAAGCAAACTTCAGACACCAACATGCTTCGGCTGACTGACTGTAGCTAATGTGAGCTGCCTTTCTGCTTTATTGATCACAGGATGACACTGACAAATGACTTCTGACTCTCACTCTACAACACCAGACCTTATCTCATCAAAATAAAACATAAAAATGATATTGATAAAAATGATATATCTCTGGACAATGAATACTACAAAGCAAACCGCACAAACACTAAGTCGGATTTTGTTCACAGTGTATGAGAGACATTGCATTATGGGATTTTAATTGGCAATTCAAAAGAAATTGCTCATTTAGAATTCCCGCTTAGTTTTATGTAGCAGATCCCAGGATTTCCAATGAAAATGATCTCTGCAGTGAGAGCGGTATCATTTTGTGGGGAGGAAAATGCACTATGATACTTTTTGTGCTATTAACTGCTCTTGGGGGGAATAAAAATTTCATAAGCTATATGCTTGTAAAATATTTACTTATGTTTATGTTTTCAAAGATACAAATTCATCCAAAAATAATTAATTGGCATTTGCTCACAATATTGCAAAAGAAAAACAAGATCATGAATTACAAAAAAAAGTCCAAACACATTAACCAGATTATTACAATATATAATAAATAATTAAAGCATCCACAGGGATAACAGGAAATGGCAAACGTTTTGAAACTGACATGATGTCGTTTGAAGCAACAGCACCACCTTGTGACTCTTAGAAACACTTGTTAAAAAATACAGATATGAAAACTAAATTATATGCATAAAAATATATAAAGTGAATTAATATTTAGGATATAAACATACCACCATAATATATTAAAGCGATATTTTCTACTGGAGATAAAACTCAAGAGACTCGTCAAAACATTCTCATGGAATAGAACCGGATGCAAACGTTACTTGACTTTAGATGCAGAGCTCCACTCCCAATAGATAAACACAATGTGTGTCTGATAAGAGCTCCTGGTCTTATCAAAGGTGCAGCGAGGTCTGAAGTGTGTTAGGACCAGGAGCAGGAAAATGACTAAACGTTAAACATAAACTTGGAATAGGCTTCCTATTTAAAAACCTGACAAGAAACACTTCTTTGAATCCCTGAACCTGTTTGAGGAAAATGTTCTCATTAACAATGAAGTGTTAATGAGAACCAATAATGTAATAAAATATCTTAAAACAGTGGATCCAGAGTAAGAACAGGCACATGCAGAATTTCATGACCATACCAGAGGGTGTCATGTGGTCTTCATATACAGGAGTATGTAGAAATTTGCACATCATGACTGTGGCTGTAACACAGCTCATTTAACTCCCAACTGTAAAGAGAAAGAAAAAAAATGGTCAAAATCCCAAAGTTATACAAAATAATTTGCAAACAACTGTGTTAAATCTAACTGCCTTATACTAATATCTTACAAGCACTGTAAGTGTAGTAATGCACACACAGCCATCGACAGTAAATAAAATTTGTCTGCATTAGACTTTTCTCTGGAGACAACTCATCTTCTAACCTATTTTTTTTTCCCAGTTACATTCAAATGATGTAAAATCTATTAAAAGGGTAAAGTACCATCAACACCTGCAGAAATGTATAACTTCATAAAGGCAATAGGGCTGTAACTCGGTGTGTTTTTCTTCATTACAGTAGACCACTGAGCAAAAACATTCACATGTGAAGTCATAAACACTGATTAGTCAATTGCTAATGTAAAGTGAAAATGTAATGGGACAGAAATGTGGAAGTATATATTGGCATGTTAATTTTAATCCATTTTAATGTTGATTTTAAGTTCAGTCTGAATGTTGTGTAAAACATGTAGAGCAGTACTGGCCTTTCTTTTAAAAACAATATTCAGCTCCGTTATTTTCTGTTGCTGAATATGAAATGGCATGTACTACATGTAGTACACTATATTGGGTGTACAGTGCAATTACAGTGCCCTCCACTAATATTGGCACCCTTGGTAAAGTAGAGGGCACTGTATGTTCTACCCTAGGTATAAAACATGAAGCACAGGTCTAATAATGTTTTCACACTAAAAAAATTTCAATCAATGTAATGCAAGGTAATACGTTTAGTGGTGTGTACGTGTGTGTCTAGTAAACAATAAACAATGTGCTACATCAATGAATATTTTCCTATTTTGTTCTAATTTATTAAAGCCAAGCTACAACTCCACTAAATAATATTGTGTTATGTTGCAAAACCTTGTTACAAATAGTTCACATATCAAAGCTTGAGGATAATGAAGATTGAGATTAATGATTAAAACATTTATGGCAGCCTTATT
>JANDJT010000071.1:11282691-11297946 GCA_024331685.1 Stegophilus panzeri | reverse complement strand
CTACAGTATAACATGATATGTGAGTTTTATGACAGAGAAGATATTTTATTCGACACATTCCACTGTTAATAGGGATACACTGGTATTTTTAGAAAACACTTCTATCAGTTTTTGCTGTCAAGTATTATGTTAAATATATATTTTTTTTTAAATATGTAAAATATAATAAAAACATACTACACTTTCAAAAAGTGGTGGAGACAAAACTGGGCAAATCCAAAGTGGTAGGGACATATCCACAGCTGGTAAAAAGGGTTACGTCTATGATTACCTTCCATGGTGAGTGAAGTCGGCTCAATGTAAAGTGGGTCTCCAGCGTCTTGGTCATATAGCTGTTGCAGAAGCACATTGTACACCATTTCTTTGCTCAGAGTGTATCGTATTATCTGCTTGTGTTCTTCCGGCATCTTGAATGTCAACTCATACTCAACACTAGAACTGCTGTTTCTGAAACAGAGTGAAGAGACAAACATTTATATTGCATTTTCACAAAAACAATTTAAGATATGTACTAAAGTGTAGAAAAGATCCTTCTGTAGAATTTGTCAAGAATTTGGAAATTCCTATGTTCAAATGTAAACAGGCTTTTGTAAACACCCTTTAGCTGCTACACTGAGTTGTGCACTATAAAACAGAGGACATCAAAGACAGGTGTGCCAATAGTTGCCAAATGATTGAATTGCTTGAGGAAAAAAGGAAAAAATACACCATATTTCTTTTGTGACTGTTATTCAAAAATATTTTTTAATCATTTCTATCATGATGTCTTGTGGAAAAGCTGTTTTGGGGAATTTCATCATTCTATGTTGGTTTATATCATTCGTGTATTACATTGAAGATACTGTTATGTTGGAAGACGACACTTCTAACAGAAATGAAATGCTTTTATATAGAATTTTATACTTAACACCCAGTGCTACAATAATTGTTCCTTTAACCACACCCTTGCTGTGAAGAGCTGCATTTGAACCACCAATTACTCCAGTGACCTACCATTTTAATCCAGACAAAACAATGTGGCTGTCAAATGAAAGGTTACAAAAGGGCAAGCTGTTACCTCAGTGGATTTACTGTGGCTATGGAGAAGTATCGGCCCAGGGCATATGAGGATGTGTAGATGTGAGTCAGCTTCAGAGGAACAGAGAGAAAAAGTAAAAGAATAAGCAACTTGAGCAATGACTTGACCTGAAATGGAAATACCCCAAATTTCTTCAAGCTCAGCTTTGAAACTAATTCTCAAAAACATTCTTTTGAATAAATCCAGCTGAATAAAACACCCTGGCTTGCTGGGAAGAATTATCGGTTTTGTTAAATATGATGTGAATAAAGCAAGAGGATATTATGCAACACTGGTTGCATATCTGGTCAATCTGGTCAGAAATACTTCGGAAGACAAAGCGAATATTAAGCTGGGCAGCACATTACAGTTAACTCACCATTTGTGTAAGATTGGACTGTGATTGTTCATCTAGCGTTGCATTCTTGTTGAGTAGTGTAAAATTTCCATTAAAGAAGCGTGGCACCACAAAATCTGTAACACTGTACTTGTCATCCACGTCCTCTTTATTAACTGTGAAATGAAGATGCATGTATGGTCAAAAATTTGTCTGCGCTTAGCTGTATGTGGTTACAAAATATTTAATGATGTACTATATGTACACCAATCTGGGAAAACCCACTGGATGTCACTATAGCTGAATTCTGGCAAATAGCCAAAGAAGAGGAAAACCTTTTTTTTTCTTCTATTATTTTGACACTTCAACTTTAAGACACCATAAATATATTGCACAAAACAGCCTGAAATGCTTTTATGGGATTATTTTTATGGTTGCCTAGGCTGTCTTCGGGCAAACATCATGCTGCATAAGAAGCCAGTTGGGGGTAACCGGTTTGGGTGTAATCAGACTTTCTTCACTAGTGGTTGCCAAAAGCAGAATTGAAACATATTTCAGGAAATCCTGCCTAGTATAGACAGTCCCCACTGGAAGTATTAGAATGGCAAGGCAGATTCTTTTTTGTTTTTGCTATACACTGAAGACATTTGGCTTGGACATCAAAAGATGAATATGAGATGATGGATGAGAATTTCAGCTTTCATTTCCTGATATTTACACTGAGATGTGTTAAAGGACTTAGAACATGGCACCTTTTGTTTGAACTCACCCATTTTTGAAGTGATCAAAAATACTGGAACATGTGATTGATAGGTGTTTCTTGTTGCCCAGGAGTGCCGTGTTAGATTGGTTGTTTAAATAATTAATAACTCAATGTCTACACTTGGCTTGAGCCCTGGGTTTCACCTGTGAAGACTGCGTTTGCTGTTAAAAGGATAACCCAACATGAAGACCAGAGAGCTGACTATGGGAGAAAAGCAAACCATTTTGAAGCTAAGAAAAGAGGGAAATTCAATCAGAGCCATTGCAGAAGCATTGGGCATAACCTATACAACAAATTGGAATATTGTGAAAAAGAAAGAAAACCAGTGGTGTACTATCAACCAGACATGGAACAGCCAAGGACAACAACAGCAGTTGATTACAGAAACATTGTTAGAGCTGTGAAGAAAACCACAAAAACAACAGTCAGTGACATCACCAACAACTTCCACAGGGTATGGGTGAAGCTATCACAGACTTCGAGAGCAGAAATGTAGAAGCTATACCATAAGATGCAAACCACTCATGAGCAGTAAGAATCAGAAGGACAGATTGGAATTTGCAAATAAATACAGAGATGAGCCACAAAAGTTCTGGAACCAAAATTAACCTCTACCAAAGTAATGGAAAGCCCAAAGTGTGGAGAAAGAAAGGTTCTGCTCATGATCCAAAACATACGAACTCATCAGTCAAGCATAGTGGAGGTAGTATCATGGGTTGGGCTTGCATGGCTGCTTCTGGAATGGGCTCATTAATCTTTACTGATGAAGAAACTCATGATGGTAGCAGCAGAATGAATTCAGAAGTCTACAGAAACATTCCATTTTCCAATTTACAGAGAAATGCATCCAATCTAATTGGGAAGAACTTCATCGTGCAGCAAGACACGACCCAAAATACACTGCCAACACATCAAAGGACTTCATCAGGGGAAAATGTGGAAGGTCTTAGACAGGACAAGTCAATCACCAGACCTTAACCCAATTGAGCATGCATTTCACATCATGAAGAGGAAACTTAAGGGAGAAACCCCCCGAAACAAACAACAACTGAAAGAAACTGCAGAAAAGCCTGGAAAAGCAACAAAAACAGTTTGGTGTCAGTGGGTTGCCGACCTGAAAGCAAGGAATATGCAACTAAATATTAAGTGTAATTTACTTCAAGACTGTTTAAATACTTTTCTCAGTTTAAATACATTTGTTCACCTAAAAATTGAGTGGTCTGCCACCAAAGGTGCTATGCTCTAAGTTGTTTAACACATCTAGATTTAAATATCAGGAAATGAAAGCTGAAATTCTGATCTATCATCTCGTATTCATCTTTTAATCTCAAACCCAAATGTCTTTGGTGTATAGCAGAAACAATAGAATTGGCCTTGCTGTTCCAATACTTTCAGAGGGGACTGTATAAGTCAGAATTTCACCATGTGAAGGGTTTTCCCGGCCATCACACATGTACGGTATGGCGGCTTACACTAAATAAGATCCAGGAGCTATCCATACTAACAATTAGACAAATTAAGACCCACAAACATGGATGTACCATCAATAATAATGAGCCACCAGGCCAACTCATGTGTTAAAAATGCTTAGAATAAACTCTAGAGGCAGAATTAACCAGCCTGAAATGAACAGACTCATTACCATATAACAAGTGGATGCATGAACTGAGGTTTATACAGTACATGTACTCTGCCTACCTCAACAAAAAAAAGGAAATCATTTTGCTATACAGTCTCAATTCTGTACTCTTATAACACCACATTTGAGTTTCTTTATGTAGTGGTTTCCATAACCCTGTCATAAATGCTAAATTGTTGAAGTTTATGAAGGTAATGGAAGATAATGATGCACTTGGTTTGGATCTTGTCAAGCAAGTTTAATTCTACAGCCACTGTTAATCAGCTATAAGCTGCTCATAAGTATTATGTCCACATAAACTTGACAGTGGAAAATTTCCTCTGGCTGAAATAAGCAGCCATAATATACAACTCTGTGCCTCTTTGTTCCTATACAAGTTATAATGAGTTATACAGTGCTCTCCACTAATATTGGCACCCTTAGTGACAATATTAGTGGAGGGCACTATAAGTCTATTGCTATTAAAATAAACTAGAAGTGGCTGTGTACTGCTTTTTTTTTTTACTGAGTAGTTAGTTGGAGGTAATGCTAGGTAATGCTCAAATGAGCATTTCTATTATTCTGTAGAATAAGTACATCTTTTTTAAATAATGCATAACAAGGCATTTAACTGACTGCAGTGTACCTGCGCAGAAATAAATGGAGAGAAAGATGACAAGAATGATTAAACAGAAGCTGATAAGAATGAGCATCCACACTTTGAGGTTCCAACAGACTGATTCATTCAGCTCCGTTTTCAATCTGTCAAGTGTCCCAGGCTGTAAATAAAATGAAAGGAAAGGATATAAACACATTACACTCTCAGACGTGACTAAATACGTCATAAAATGGGAGAATACATAATACTTGTAATCTCCAGTATTTTAATTATGTCATTTTATAGATTATATTAATACAGAAATCAAACAAATAAATCTCTCTGGTCAAGTGAATGAACACATAACTAATCTCTGAGATCAAAAGAAATTTTCCTCCAGGTCTACTGCAACCACAGGCTTTCCTTGGCTATGAATCATCTAAATAATGTTCCAGAGTAAATGATCCTCCATGTACCCATATTAAAAAATTAACATTGTTTATTAAAACACTGACATATATGTGGATAACACTAGCATTTTATTTTAAAATATAAATACACTTAAACTATACACTTAAATACACTTAGCACTTCTAATGCATTAGGGCATTACAGATCAGGATTCACCTAGTAGTTCCATGGGGTTTTTTTTTTTTTTTTTAGTTAGTTTTTTTTTTTTTTTTTTTTTTTTTTCAAATAAATACTTCAGCTCCCAAAATACCTGAACCAAGTAATCAATGCTCTACAGCCCATAATTACCCAGGTTCCGGTGTGTATTAAGCTGGAACAGACCAGAAACATATACTAGCTTATGTGTCCTAAAATCCTTGGTTGTAAACAAGTACACAAAGAACTATGAGGGAAAAAAATGCAATTGTAAATACTTTTCTATACCGTATTAGAACTTTGCTCCGACAGGTCATCTGGGATATTTTCCACAGTGTGGTGTGGTCTATTGCTCTCAAGAACCTGAGTATGCAAACAAACATGCATAACACCGCATTACACCGATACAGTTTGATTAATCTAATTACAAGTTGAATGCCAATCCATGGAAAATATGTTGTAATTATGTGAAAAATATCTGACTGATATAAAACTGAGAAGATATCTATTAGTATAAATGTATTCATTCAGGATGCCATGATGGCACGCAATGTTGTTTTGTGCCAAACAGGGTCAGGTTTCTGTTTTCACCTACAGTACAAAAGACTCCAGTTGAGAGCAGTTAGACTTGCTTTGCTTCTAGTGAGAATTGGGTGTAGCCATGAAAAAACACCACAGGCTATGAATGGAATAGCAAAATATTTTATGATGTGAACATTCATATGTACCATGATGCAGGTATGCTGTGATTTGTGCACAGGTTTATGTGAGAGAAGTGGGATTGTAATAATATACTGTGGTGACTGTGATATAGCTACACTCATTAGCCATTTTATTAGGTAATCATACTATAAAGGTCATTTTGTGGGTATGTATTACTGACTGTAGCTTGCATGTTCCTATGCACAATAATGTGAGTTTAACAACCCAGCATTTTACACACACACAGACACACACACACACACACACACACACACACACACACACACATACATACCAACACTACTACCACCACCACCCAAACTATACATTATATGGCCAAAAGTATATGGACACGACCATCACACCCATAGGTGGACCTTCTCCAAACTGTTGCCCAAAGTTCAAAACACACAATTGTCTAGAACAGCGGTTCTTAACCTGGGGGTCGGTAGAAGAGGGGTCACAGGAAAACTTTTATTTTAAACAATTGTACACAGAGGTTCACAAAGAAGCCACTGGCCAATGAACCCGTGGACAATGAATACCGTGAACTGAGAGACATGGCACTGAAAAAACTCTCCCATTTGCATCAACCTATCTCTGTGAGGCTGGTACTTCAGTGCTGGTATAAGAGAGTTTGGATCTTTTCCTCAGTCCTACTCAACATGTCTTTGTTTGTTGTAGCATTAAAAATTTACCTTCACTGGAACTAATGGGTCCAAACATGTTCTCCATGATGGTGTGAAAGATCTAGAGTGGTGTAGATTGCGCTCCTTGATCAATATCAGTGCTCGACTTCACCAATGGCCTTGTGGTTGAATGGGCACAAATCCCCTCAGCCACATTCCAAAATCGAATTGAAAACCTCCCGGAGTATAGGAGACTGTTATAGCTGAAAGGGGATGGGTGTAGAGGAGGATAGTTTTGGAATGGGATGTTCAACAAGCACATATGGGTGTGATGGTCAGGTGTCCACATATTTTTGGCCATATAATGTATGTGATCAGCAGTGGTCAAGCTAATACTGGTGGCTCAACAGTTAAGGCTCTGGGCTACTGATCAGAAAGTCGGGGGTTCAAGCCCCAATACCGCCAAGCTGCCACTATTGAGCCCTTGAGCAAGGCCCTTAAACCTCGCTTCTGTCATGGCTGACCCTGTACTCTGACCCCAGCTTCCTAACAAGCTGGGATATGTGAAGAAAATAAATTTTCACTGTCCTGTAATGTACATGTGACAAATAAAGGCTCGTTCTTCTCCTAAATTGTGCATAAGAACAGATGTGATACAGTCAGTAACTGTATATTTGTAAGTGCTCTATGTGTATTTCTACATTGTACAAGCTACAATCACTACTGAAGGCTTCTTAACATGCCTATTTAAATATGTTTGCAATTTCCCCAAACTTTTTTTTTTTTTTCGCATTAATTTTGCAGTAAGTTCTTAGTTGTCATCTTAGACACTTTTTACATACACCAAAAAGTGAGACACAGTGATTTTCCCCCCATACTATCTGACACATGGAGAGATTTATAGACCCACCTGTATGTCTGACAGTAGTTGGCTATCTTCAGTGGCATTTGGTATGTTGTGGTTTGAGCAGCTCCCATTTCCTGGGCATGGCTGTAATTATTTCAACAAAAAGCAAAGATGAAAGCATGATCTTAGGTTTTCTGATTAAAGTGTAGTTTAACATGTTAGACATGTTGTATTTCTGTAAACAGTAGGGGCGGCGGTAAGCCTCACCTATGCGCCATTATAACTTACAACAGGTAAACTTGTGAAATAATAACACGTTAAATATCAATTGTGTGAATATGTGGAGAAGAAACACACCAAGCTTTTGATACATTTTAGAAATGCATATTGTGCTTCGAAAGAAACAAAGAAAACTTTGAACTTGATAAGCCGCAAAAACTTCATTGAAGTTCACCTCAGCTCCAGGCTGCAGACGCGTTAACACTTGATCACAACACACACACACACACACACACACACACTGTATCTGCTCTCTCTTTGTTTAGCATTTCACAAATAACGTTCCTGTCAGAAATGTTAACTCTTACATTAATATCCCATAACAGTTAATAGTTTCAGACGTTACGACTTCAACCCCATGTGTCATATGTCGCGCAGACTTGAGTCTCCAAATCTCAGGAGTAAAGTTTTGTCTTCACAGCTGAATGAAAACCACACGAATGGGAACAGAAACCTTTTAACTTACCTCAGTCATTCTTTCGACTTCGTCGTTATTGTTGACGGACAGTTTTAACTCGCGTAATTCCACGCTCATGTTTCTAACTTCATCATATCTTAGTCCTTCCTACCCGGAAATCAGCGATTTCAATATCGAGTTCACGCAAGTGTCTGCCGAATCACTTGTTTCGATATAGCAGTTAGCACTGAACATAAAGTCAGCATTATTCTTTCCCAGGTTAAAAAGTTGTGGTAAATATGTGTAGATTATTCTGCCTGCTCTTACAGCAAATCGGAAAAAGTGAAAAGCACGTGAAAGCGTCAGGACTACAGTGATAAGTGATAAGAGCTGGGACGGGTCTGGTTTGGCTTTCTTATGTAATACAGATTTAAAAAAAATAGAAGAAGACTCTCCTCCCACTACAGAAGAGCTATAAAATTAAGAAGAAGAAGAAGAAGAAGAAGAAGAGGCAGAAGAAGAAGAAGAAGAAGAACAACAACAACAACAACAATAAGAACAAGAACAACAACAAACAATAATAATAAGAACACAACAACAAACAACAACAAATAATAATAATAAGAAGAACAACAACAAACAACAACAATAAGAAGAAGAAGCAGAAGAACAAGAACAACGACAAACAATAATAATTAGAAAAACAACAAACAACAACAAACAATAATAATAATAATAATAATTATTATTATTATTATTATTATTATAACCAACAACAATAATAATAAGAGGAGGAAGAACAACAAACAACAACAACAACAATAATAATAATAATAATAATAATAATAATAACAAAAAACATAGATATACTGTGCAAAAGTCTTAGGCACCCTATTTTTTTTAAATACAAACTTATGACACTTGACTTCCACATTACAAAGTGTCAGTAAAAAAACATTTTAGATTTCCAATCATTAGTTTCCCAGCACAAAATTAAATGTTACAGAAAAATGTTTATATGTCAGTAAATAAAAGCAGCATATTAAGTTGTACATGTAAGACACTTTTTATACAAAAAAAAAAACACAATGAAGGCTGCTGAGTTTTGCTGCAAAAAAAAAAGCAAGTCAAAGTCTCCAGAAGAACCGTGGCTGGTTCTGCAAGATACTCAATAAAGCTTACAGCTCATTTCCTTATAAAACTGCACTAATTCTACCTGAGACTACTTTTTTTTTTTTTTTTTTTTTAAAGCAAAGGGTCGTCACACCAAATATTGCCTTTGTTTCATTTGTTACTGTTTACTGCTCTTTATAGTATTTTTTTAAATGGAGAAACATTTCATTTAATTATTTTTGAAGGCATCTTTGCGCTACAGCAATTTGTCAGCACATTTCTACCCAGTCTACAATGGAAAGGGACGGCCATAGGACCACCGATGACCAGAGAGTATTTGGGTGGTGGAGCAAGGTATGGGGTGTCTGTGTAAACTGCTGGACTGCAGAATAGAGAGTGTCTTCAAATAAAAATATCCAGCCAAGAGCAGTCCTGTGACCAGAAACTGAGCACTGACGAAGAGCTAGACAACAGGAAAGATGAGCTACGGTATAGTCTAAAACCTACAAGGTGAATCAGCAAGTTAGGTGATGTCTAATAAAATGGCCAGTAAGTGTACTGTGTCTGGTATTAAAATACACAGCAAGGGTCCTCTACTCAAACAATATCAGCACAGTATTGATCCGTTTTACCAACTGGGTAGCGTAAGACTGACAAAACACATAGCAACAGATGAGGCACAGTCTGTAATTGTATGATCATACTGATACTTTCTAAGGGCAGTATTACAAATTAAGCTACTTTTGAATCATAGGATGCTTTGTAGTTTAAAATATGTAATGACACGTGAGTTTCCTGTTAGAACTGGCCTTACATGTTTTATCATTTAAAAAAGAGGATGCAGGCTTCCTCTCGTGCTACGTGTGCTATTTTGTTTAGCCAGATAGCTAAGTAGCAATGATACAACTATGAATGTAGCTACTGCATTCAAAGTTGCTATGACTCTGTCCTCTATTTGTTCTGATTAGTCACCTAACAGAACCAAATGTGTGTAATTCTGCCTTTAAAAGGCATTTCAATAAATAAAACTCCAATGAGCTGATTGTATACCTACAAAATGACCCATATGGTAAGTGTACCTGACAGTACTGCCATTGAGTAAAGTAGGAAGAGTGTTCGTATGGATTTTCAACTTCAGGTCCAAAGAGCAAGAGTCAAGTCACAAACTGGTGACTTCCCTGCTCGATTAGAATATGAGTTGCCAAGTTTAAA
Organism: Stegophilus panzeri; assembly: GCA_024331685.1. Classification (NCBI taxonomy): domain Eukaryota; kingdom Metazoa; phylum Chordata; class Actinopteri; order Siluriformes; family Trichomycteridae; genus Stegophilus; species Stegophilus panzeri. Next base: position 11,287,788 of record JANDJT010000071.1, on the reverse strand, counting down.
TGCAACATTGTGGAGGTGTTCAAGTGAGCTTGCCTCATAATTATGATATTTCTGACAGGACCTCAGAGCAGCAAAAACCACCTGAATTCACCAGTTAACTAGCGAGTTTACTGAGCAAGCATATTAGAGCAGAGAAATCATCAAGCTGTGCTGTAAGCTGGCTCTCTGGGACTTTAAATAATGGCCTAGGCAGTGGCACTAAATCAGTGTCCCAGCCCTGCTCCTGGATTATCCCTGGCCTGCATTGATTTGGTATTTTTCTTTCTCCAGTACACTCATGTCGACTCAGAAAAGGTTGTTTAGTAGTAACTATCTAGGTCAGGGTTGCAGCGGTCAGAAAGTAGTATATTACTTGGATCAGTAGGGAAAACAACAGAATATTCAGGTCAGGGGGACTAAAGGACAGAAAATTATATTTTCTCTCTTGGTAGACAGTTGAGTATTAAGGCAGCGGTCATCAATTCCAGTCCTAGAAGGCTAGAATCCCTGCTCTGACACACCTGCAATGGGTAATTAACTGGTGTGTTGAAACAGGTGTCTTTGAGCAGGGAACTCATCAATCTGTGCTAGACTCTGGCCCTCCAGCTGGAATTGATGACTGCTGGTGTAAGAAATGGAATTCAGGCCAGTACCAGAAGTCAGGGATGTCCAATATTATCTGCAAAGGGCTAGTGTGGGTGCAGGTTTTCATTCCAGTCAAGCAGAAGCAGGAGCCACACCCGATTCCACCTGGATTTCCACTGCTGTGGCTTCTGCTTTGTAACTCCAATGTAATGATCTGTGTTTGAGGGTATAACTAATGTCATTCAAGTCAAGACACAAATCTCAATATGATGCTACATGATCACTTTGATCATAATTCCTCATTAAAGCGAGTGCAAAAGGAAACCAAGAGGAAGAGAAGGAGTGGGTCAGAGAAGCATGTGGAGAACGTTTCGAAGTATCAAAAAGCAAATTTACTGATATAAACCATGGTGAATTTTACAATGCGTTAATAGTTTTGTGAAGATGAATCAAAACCTTCTCAAATCTCAGAAATAACCTTTATTATTATTATTATTATTATTATTATTATTATTATTATTACTGTTGTTGTTGTTATTATTATTATTGTTCTTATTATTATTCTTTTGCAAGTTGATCACATTTGGCCAAATCAGTGTGTTTAATTGTGTTGGGTATAGAGTTAAATCAATTAATTACAAGCATCGCTACAGTCACTTGCAGTTGTCTTCGATTCAATGGCAAGAGTGTTAAGTATGCATGAATCCTTGCTAGACTGCCCCTTTGTGTACACTGCAGAGTGCTACAGTTTTAAAGATGCAGTTCCTCATTGTATTCATTACCCCTAGATTTTTAAGAGCTGCATGGCAGCCTAAAAATCAAGACTAACCCATTTACATGTATTCATTCATAGAGCTGAACAGCTGAAGGTGGAGTTCTGGCTGGGACTCAACACTGTGTGGTAATAACAGTTTCAGAAGTAAAGGATTCGTTCAATTAATTTATACCACAGTGCTGCTGAATTCTCAAATCTGATTGGTCATTAGGTGTGCATTATTTTTGTGTAACAGCACAGTCAATCGTGTTATTACTTATGTATAATAATATTAGCTTTAGAATGGGGATCAACTTGGACTTGAACCTTTTCTGAAAGAGAAACCCTATAGTCTGCTAGATGGAAGCTTTTTGGTAGTATACAGTATAACCACTATGCCACCACTTCGTCATCAATAATAACATGAAACAATAATTCAAGGTATATAAAGCCAAATCCAAAAAAGCTTTAAAATATAAAGTTCTACAGTCAGTCTTATACAGCGAATTATCATCAGGTGGAACAAGGTTAAAAGGATTCCTGAAGGATTGCTTGCATAGTTAAAAATGCTTAGTCTCCTAAAGAGGCTAAAAAGTCACATTACATACTTTGCATAGCAATTGAGGTTTAGTAAGAGCTGCTAGTAACATCATTCTCCTTAATAGTATCTGCACCACTCTGATGCCATTGCATTCTATTAACAGTTTAAAGACTACATTTGTAAGCTACACAATATCAGAAATAGAGAGAGGTTCAGCTACACTGGTCATGATCCAGAAAGAGAAGAAAAAACGATCAGGAAAGGTTTATATCCTCCCCAAATTTAATACACACTTTGTTTTTTGCTCATACTCGGAAAATACTGGAATATTCCTAGGCCACTGTTAGAAGGTCGACCATGAAAGGCTTGTTAACAGCTGTGGTAGTGGCTACACTGTTGATACACGAAGGCTTAGAGCATAAATCCAGGTCCAACTTTATAAAGTACAAGTCTCTGCATTTGGCCAGTGTTCTTCCTTCCTCCACTGCACTCTGCACTTTTCACAGCTATATGTTTGTCCATCTCAGTCTCCAGCTTGATCCTGAAAAAAAAAAATTGCAATTTGGATTCATTATAAATCTCACAAATTCACAAGCTAGTGTATGTGGCTAAACTGAGCTTGTGACAGCAAGTATTTTCACTCTTCTTCAGATCTTCAGTGTTTGTTTCTGTCGTCTAAGACAAATATGTATCTTTATATAAAACATACAGTGTGTGTGCATGTGTATTCCACATACTGTTAATACTTTTTCTGCCATCTGTCTTTTATATCTTTTATATGATGTCTTTATTTTTCTACTTCTATGTAAATAAGTTCTGTTTTTATGTAAATTCTGTTTTATGTCACTAAACATCGGATGTCATAGAAAACATTTCACTGCATGTCGTACTGTGTATGGTTGTGTGTGACAAATAAAACTTGATTTGGCATGCTGGTAGTTACGTAATATTTACCTACCCTACCCATGTTGTTACTATAACAACCATTGTAGATATGCAAACTACAGTCTGACTAGCCGAATCAGATCTGGTCACACAAACTAAAAGGAGTATTTAGGAAACAAATTAGATTTAGCCTTCTATGTAAACAAAGCTTCTGCTGAATTTCAGAACTTACTAAGTGAAGTTATTTTGAAGACACGGTTAAACATTGCATAGATAAGGGAGTTATCTCATCTCTCGCAACACTTCAGCCAACCAGGCATCTCGCAAAACTGAATACCGTGCTTACTTTGCTTTGTGTAGTTATGTATTCTCTCATAATGCATGCTCATGTACCATTAGTGTGAAATGTTTACCTCTGCATCCATGTTCTTTCTAGTAGATTCTCCTGAAGTTTCTTCTTCTTTTTTTGATCCTTCCATCTCCTCTGTGCTATGTTCCTCAAGTGCCTTTTCCTCTTGTTGGTTGTCCGAAGCTTCAGGATTTCCTGAGCTTTTTTCCTCTGCTACCTCTTCCTTGTTCTCCTCTTCAGTGTCTTCAGTCCCTTCATTGTCCTTGCTCAAATAATTGTGTTCTTCCTGCAGCTCTGTGTCTTGTACAGTAATGAGAGGATTGGAGTCTTCCTGGCTCTCGTGCGTCTCCTCCTGAGGAACATTCAGTGCATCCTTTGTATTGCCATTCTTGTCAGGAGCGTTATCGGGACTGTGCAGATCACATGGAGACCTGTTTTCCTCAGGTGTGTCTGGAGCCCCCTCTTCACCTGCTGACTTCCGGTGCTGGCGAGTGGGTGGTCGTCGCTTGAAAGACAGTCGGACTCGACTCTGTGGAAACAAAAAGCAAAACAGTGTCAGTATTTTGTTGGTATAGCAACATAAAACAAGAACCACTTTTATGAGTCACTTTTAAGATGTGCAGTGGTGCTTGAAAGTTTGTTAACCTTTTAGAATCTTCTATATTTCTGTATAAATATGACCTAAAACATAATAAGATTTTCACACAAGCCCTATAGTAGATAAAAAGAACCCAATTAAACAAATGAGACAAAAATATTATACTTGGTCATTTATTTATTGCAGAAAATGATCGAATATTACATGTCCTGGCCCAGATGCAACAAAACAGGCCCAAACCATGATACTACCACCACCATGTTTCACAGATGGGATAAGGCCTTATGCTGGAATGCATTGTTTTACTTTCTCCAACCATATCACTTCTCATTTAAAACAAAAATTCTACATCTATCCACAAAATATTGTTCCAGTAGCCTTCTGGCTTGTCCGTGTGATCTTCAGCAAATGCAGACAGGCAGTAATGTTCTTTTTGGCGAGCAGTGACTTAGTGACTTTTGGAGAGCAGTTGCTTAGATGTTACCCTGGCTCCTTTATGACCTCGCAGACTATTACACGTTTTGCTCTTGAGTGATCTTTACTGGTTGACCACTTGTGGGGAGGGTAATGATGGTCTTGAATTTCCTCCATTTGTACACAATCTGTCTAACTGTGGATTGGTGGAATCCAAACTCTTTAGAGATGGTTTTGTAACCTTTTCCAGCTTCATGAACATCAACAACTCTTTTTCTGAGGTTCTCAGAAGTCTCCTTTGTTTAATTGGGATCTCTTGGTCTACTTTTAGGACTTCACAAACTTTCAAGCACCACTCTATCTTCATCTGGACAGAGATGTTGCATTTTAAGGGATTTGTAAAGATTGTGAACAAAACAAACTGACTGTATTAATTTGATTGTATTAGGAACATTTAGGACAATATGAACTACTAGGACAATATGCTCCAAATAAGGGGAATAAACATTGCAATAAAAAAATTGGAAAAATCGTCTCCTCCTCTATAACTGATCCCCTCTATTAAAACTCTGTATGCCTTGTGAGTTGTTATCTTACCTGGGTAGTGGAGCTAATTTCTAGACCTGAAAGATCTAAGCCTCAAACTACTCAAACTACCCAATTCCATTACATGGAAATACTGTAAATAACCTTTTCTCTAATGAACAAGTGTCTTTGAAATGTATATATTATATTATTGGTCAAAAGGTGGCACTGTGGTGCAGCAGCTTTCTTTGGTGCCTCAGCTCTAAATCCTGAGCTCAAGCTGGCTGTTTAGAGATTCATATGTTCTCCCTGTGTCTGTTTGGGTTTCCTCAGGGTTCTCTGGTTTCCTCCCAACTTACAAGAACATGCACGTAGGTGAAATGTCTATGATCGATGACAGCTTGACCTTTACAGACCACATCTCAACAACTGCACGGTCCTGTAGGTTCATCCTGTACAACATCAAG
>JANDJT010000071.1:11268697-11282241 GCA_024331685.1 Stegophilus panzeri | reverse complement strand
CTCAGTGGTGGAATGAACTTCCAACCTCAATCCGGACTGCAGAATCTCTCACCATCTTCAAAAAACAGCTAAAGACCAACCTCTTCCACGAACACCTAACCAACTCATAAAAAAAAAAAAAAATTTTTTTAAATTGCACTTACACCTCTACCCTGTGCACTTTGCTTCTTCTGGAACTCAATTAATGGATCTTGTATGGTATCACTACTTGTATTGTGCTTGATATATCACTTTGCTTGTATTTTCTCATTTGTAAATCGCTTTGGATAAAAGCATCTGCTAAATGAATAAATGTAAATGTAAATGTAATAAATTGCCCCTAGGTGTGAATGTACATGTGCATGCAATGGACTGGCATCCCATCCTGGGTGTATTTCTACCTCACACCCAGTGTACCTGGGTTAGGCTCAGATCCACCTTGACCCTGACGAGGATGAAACACTTACTGATGATGACATCTTCATAAATATACAAACTGTACATTTAAAGTAACAGAAGCCAGAACTGTGCTTTGCATGCTCCCTCTATGTCTAGTGCGTAGATATTCGTGAGCTTAACACAAATCATTCCACATAAAACATTGGCTATTAAGATGCATGAGAGAGAGGTGTAATGATGTGAGAAAGAAGTGGGTTAAACGGATTACAGTTTTCATCCTCCATTGCTAGCAACTTTGAGCTTATATGGAGCTTAGGCTCTGAAAACAGCTCAACCTCTGCAGCTAATGTGCCCTTGCTTGCATGTGTATGACATCACATTTTGTTTGTATGTGTATGACATCATATTTTGTTTGTATGTGTATGACATCATATTTTGTTTGTATGTGTATGACACCAAATCAGAACTTATTGTTGTTAAGTTCACCCTCAGTTCAGCGTAACAACAGCAGTAACAACAGCAGTATCCACATTGACTAATCTGGTTTGGGTCTAAGAAATGGTAGGGGTCATGGAACCCATAAATATTCAAATGAGGATGAAAATATGTGAAAGTATAACAATCGAAAGGAGACTCCTATGACTCATATGTCCAAACACTTTTTCTGAACTTGTGGACTTTGTGTGTAAATGTGTCTTTCAGTACATACTGGGAACAACAATATACTTGTAATATATACTTAATAACATAATATATACTTATAATACTGATAACCATTATCATAGATTTATAGTTTATTGGTGAATGTAGATTGGTTAATTAATGTGATTTATTCGTTAATTTGACTAATCATTTCTATATATAAAGCACAAACATGGCAATTATTATTTAAAACAATTACTATTCTAAATATTGTTATTATTATTATTATTAATAATAATAATAATAATACTACCTTTTTAATTAATACCTGGTTTTTAATTAATACCCTATTTACTTTCATTTTTAACTATCAAATGTTCAACAATAAATTCCCTTAAAATGGCCCTAACCCTCCTGGCATGGTTCAGTGTTTAGCATTTAGGAGCTGAGTAAAGCAGTCAGACCTTGCTGAAGTTGGGCAGTGTGGTGCCCTCAGCTGGTTGCTCGAAGCTGATGGGCACCTCATTGGCACCGTGCTGCTGAGTGGGCCTCAGGGTGGGACTCTGGGGACCGCAGGGGCTGATGGGACAGAATGGTGCAGCCGGTTGCTTCCCTTCTAGACTTTTTGAGTTGAGCAGTATAGTAGGTGACAATATGGGATTGGCCTACATGGGACAAGAAAAAAAGTAACATTGGACCACATACATTCCACATGATGTTAACGTATTGTATGAATTAATACATGAAAAGTGACTCGTTTTGTGTTTACTGCAAGTCTTCATCAGTAGGCAGTGAGAATAGAGACTTATACAAATAGCTGTGCCACTACCACTGTATCAGCCAGTCTAATTTAATATGCATTCATATTTTTGAATGAGTGTTTGAAAACAATCATCCCAAATATAATCAGAGAAAGGAAGTTGAGATATTCTTGGGGTTATTCATTATTTCTATAGACATAAGCCTAACTTATTTATTTATCTATCTGTCTACTATTCAAGTATCTGGAAACACACTGAGGTGAAGTCCTCATTCACAATGTTGTCAACTCACAAAATAGAAGACAGAAAAATCACATGACCTGGATCAAGCTCAGATCATCCAAAATCAATGAACAATGGAGAGCCATTATTTGAATGAGAGATGGCACTACATATGCTTCCTACCTGTACAGGATTCAAGAAGAAGAGAGAGAAGTGGCAGCCCTTTTGTCTCATGGCTGCTAAGTCGAGAGCAGGACAACTCAGCAGCCTGGCAACATGACTAAGACCTGATCTGATTAGCAAGCAAGACTGGGCCAACCCAAGCTACAGGGACAGACCTGTAGCTCTATAAATCCATAAATGCTACTGTAAATCCCACAGAACTACCACACAATATCTACAGAGTGTATTAGGGATGTAATATAAATACATTATTCAGATTGTACAAATAATGCTTCCTAAATTAATACAAATACAGAGACTAACAGGATATAGGCATGTCTGTTTTTTAAGATTGCTTGTGAGAAAATGCATCTATTTGAGACTAGATCCTGCAGGAAGCAACAAAAATGATTTTTGCTTTCATGTAATGAGGGTTCAAGGATGCTTGAGTCATCAGTTGATATTGATTCTGAACTTGAATGAAGTAGCTGAGGTTGAGGAACTGTACAAGTTAAGGAGTATAAATAAAGTATGAATAAAGTTATGTTCTGCAAATTGCTACATCTTGTTATAATTTGTGAATGAACAATCACCTACATTTCCTGTAACCCTGTTTTTCTTTTAGTGCTTTCCAGTGTTCCCGGGGCATAGGGGTTTAAAAACCATGTTTAAAAAAAAAATAATATTAACAAGAAGTCTAGACCATGCTCACTTCAAATCCAAATACAGATAGAGATCTGAATATCTGGAGCATAGGTACAGATAATGGCATTGTTACACCCCTAGTGTGTATATTTATATACTTTTTCCACGGTATAGCTTTAAATGCCACAAATGAACACTATGTGGCAGCAGAGATACATAAAGTGGCACGAATAGCAAATCTCTTCAAGTGTGAAGGGGATGTACAGCTAATACGACCAAAATTATATGTAGCTATACTTACATTCATTGACCAGAGATTTTGTGAGAGGAACTGACTTCATCAGACAGAAATAGTACTGTATCTTTTGCAATAAATGTGCATGTAGTAGGACATCTGTGTGCTGAAAATTTTCAGTTTGCACTAACAGTTTGCATGTATGTCTGAAACTACTGATGAAGGAAGCTGCAAGATGGAGCATTTCCTGTGTAAAGTGCTTCCTTAGAACTGCTGATTCATGCAGACTTACACAACTAATAGTACCTGTGGGTCAAATATGAAACAGTGCTTGCATTGTCACAAAATGTCATGTATTATTTAATATTAAAATAAAATGTAAATACTGTATAACATATAAATAAATATTGTATTCATGTATTAGTTACTACACAAAGAGAAAGAAATCTTAAGAGGATGTTTACCTGCAATTTCTCAATGAGAGGAGAATTCTTCAGCTTGGCCCTGGGGGGAGGTTGAGGTGGAATAGTCGGTTTCTTTGACACAAAAAGAGTTGTAGACCAGAACATATCAGCAAATTAATGAAAAAACACCATTTGACACCATTAAGTGCTAATGTAAACATTATACCTAACAATATGTTATGTGCAGCTGTTTCTGTACATTGATACAAGCTGTTAAGCTTGGCTTAGGTGAGAATAAAGTCTTCTGGATTGCTGAATGTTACATTCACTAACTGTTCACACCGAAGTGATGTATCTTTGTTAAATTCTCACCTCCTTCTCACTCTCACTATCCATCTGGTCATGTAATTGCAAAGAACATGGAGGGCTCCTTTGAACAGGTTTTCTCTGAGACAGTGACAGATGGACTTGCATTACAAATCAGATAGCATATGCAGAATGCTAATGAACAATATATGATGGATTGTACCCATTCTATGTCTATATACATCAATATTTATACCATAGATCTTGTGAAGATGGTTAATTTTCTAGAACAGCAGCTCTGACAGTAGTGCCGGTAAATCGTTATTTTATAATACAAATGCATACTTTCTATAGTAACAGCTCATTCACAGGGACTTGTATAGAGGACACTCAACATAATCTAAGCCTAACAATAAAAACTGTCTATAGCTGCTATAACATAACTGATAACAGGAGCTCCCTTTTTTAAACATGTAAAAATGACAATGTTGGCTAATTGCTCTCATATAAGAGGAGTAAAACACTTCAGGATGTGCCGGTGTAGGAAAATAATCAACTTTGGAGTAGTAACAATAACTCTGCATCGTGTCAGGCTGCATCACTCCACCCAGTTGTTGTTCATTTTTCAATAATAGCATGTCCCGAAGTGTTTTATTCCTTACATATATGATGGCTAAGATGCAGATGTTTGTACAAGATTGTCTTTCTTGGTACACAGCTCGTTTTAAGTGCCTAGTAGTCGTACATCAGTGTGACTGGACTTGGGTTATAATCATAAAGACATTTCAGGGCTACTGGACTAGGCTCTAAGGACTAATGAAGCCTGTCTTTGGTGACTGGCAAAACGTCTTGAAGATTATAAATCCTGTCAGTTAGACTTACTACTACTAGTAAATCACATGTAGCTGCACATTATACACTCCTTTGCACAACTCCTAACATGTCTGTTCTGTCTCTCCTGTGATTGGAAGACATGTAGAAATTATAGGAACATGCAAGAATAGTGTCAAGTAAATTAAATGAAATATTACCTCGTCATTCCTAGGCATTGGCAGTGGATGACTTTTGAACTTCCCAGCCAGTTCAGCCACTGATAACTTGACTGGAGATGCCTCCTGAAAAAATAAGAGAGATGCTTCGTATGAATGCATGCATACATAAAGGTTTGTGTTGTTAAAGGAATACTCCAGTGTTTTTAAACTTAATCTCTAGCTACAGCATGTGTAGTGTATATGTTCCATGTGACGTTTCATTGTACTGCAAAAAGAACAGAAAATTCCTGTAAAAGTGAGCTTCTTAGAATGGATATCTAAGGGCAGCTACTGAGCTTAATAAGCATTTGTGTCGAAGACATATTTTTGTAACCTTAGGACTGGGGTCTTTAATTTCATTTCCAAGCTGGAGCCACACCCGATAACACCTACGTTCAGCCTGAATTTTGCTTGGAATGAGCAAGCTGAAAAACCTGCAGCCAGACTGGTCCTTTGTTGATAAGATTTAATATCCTTGTTCTAGGGAAAGCATAATTACATTTCACTGTATTGTGTTGTATACTTTCTGTTTCTGGCTAGAACAGCTTCTGTTAGATAGTCTGTCATGTTTATTACATGCTAATATGTGTATAATTTGAGTCATATAGTATTTGAGCCATTTTAAACATTCACTGGTTTAATTCAACAACTGCCCCTATCCTTGCCTCTGCCCTGTGTGTGTGAAGTTGGCATGTGCTCCCTGTGCTTCAGGGGTTTCCTCCGGGTACTCCAGTTTCCTCTCCCATTCCAAAGACATGCGTTGTAGGTTGATTGGCATTTCCAGATTGTCGGTAGTGTGGGAAATTGTGTGTGAATGGGCGTGTGTGTGATTGTGCCCTGTGATGGGTTGGCACCCTGTCCAGGGTGTCCCCCGCCTTGTGCCCCGTTTTTCTCTGGGATAAGCTCCAGGCTCCCCCGCGGCTCTGTGTAGGATAAGCGGTATGGAAAATGAATGGATAGATGGACGTTTACATGTTCTCTTTTCCTTTCTAATTCCAGGGAAACATCTTGAAATTCTTTCATACATATTACAGATGTGCTGGATAAAATAAGTTTAAAAAATAATAATAATAAAAACACTTGAGTATTTTTTTAAGTCCAAAGTCTCATAACTGTGGCATAGCTATAGAACAAAGGAATGTACTACAGAAGTTATCAGCAATGTAAATGGTACTTAAGGTAATCTTGCGTTGACCCTGAACATAGCTTTGTATATTAACTCAATTACCTTAGCTTTACCCCAGGGTTAGCTTACTGTTTCATAAACTCATCCTGATAGTAAGCCCTGGGTGTATTTAAAATCTGATACAATTAATCCCTGAGCAATGACACTCTTTAGATTTATATGCTAACTGTGTTGATTTATGTGCTTTTTCTCACACACCCTACCCGTGCCTCGTGAATTACAGAACTGCTGCATTGGCCTCTTTGTTTTGTTAACAGATTTACTGAGCACAGGCACTGTTACTGCTAGATGTTCTCTGACCCGTGCATTTCTGAAGCAGTTTAAACCTCACGATGGCTTACTTTCACTGTTGACACAGGGTTCCCACAGAACCTAGAATATCCTCAGACCACCAAAAGAGCCAGCTCAAGAATTACAAGCCTGCAGGGGAGACAATACGCCCAGATAGTAGTTTTACACGCCTCTGAGCCATTACATAAACCACGATACAAGAATTACCTTCAGACTGAGACAGCACTTGTTTTATGAGGCTGATCACATTTCCCGCTTTACAACAACAGGAAAATGAAGCGGGCCTTACATGAAAAGTGCATGAAAAAGTAACGCAGGGAAATGGTGACATCAGCCCAAAGGGGCATTAGGGACAGAGGGGCTGGGAAGGTTGGGTGTGTTTCCTAGAACATTAACACAGCTGACTAACATCACGCTAACTGCCTGGGGAATTACAGACAGTGATAGCAGTTTCCATCTCTTTTCCCTCTTTCCTCAATATAGTTTTGTAATAGTATTAAGCAAAATGAATAATCACTAAAGTTATGGGTATTGACACTGGCACTGACACTTTTTCTTTGCTTCTATTTTTCTCCTCACACTATTTAAAAAATTTTTTTTTTGCTCTGAGAGTTATTCAGGACAAAGCACTCTTTACACACAGATCCTCCTTATTGCCTCTAGCTTTGGGTGTCTGCCCTGTCTGAGCCAAACCCTTTGGAAACATTAACACACTTCTCCCACAAACATTCTTACTCAGTCTGGCAGATATACACACATTCCGAATTCTGTACATACACAAACACAGTGATCTCACCTACCTTGTTTCCCTCCACCCAAAAGGGATTACTACATGCACACACTTCAAATCCTGCACATGTTGCCTAAATACAGTAAACACACACACACACACACACACACACACACACACACACACACACAAAGAGATAGAGAAAGATTTTCCCTGTGATTTGTTTCCTTCTAAATTCCTACAGTTCCTTTTTTTTCATCCGTGATAAGCAGAAGCCCCCAGAGACCACCACCCTTGTTTCATTATTTTGGAGCCCATGATTGTTAACTCCTTCCTGTCTCTTAAAAAAAACATGCTTAAGTGCTCACAGTGAAAAACTTCACAAGAAGACAATGGAGTTGAGTGTTTATTGAATGTTCAAGCTTTTTTTGGTTAACCAAAGCTGATGGTTTCTAGTATAAAACACTTGGACAGGAGCCACGAATTTGCTCCTTGGTCTACAGAAATGACCTTCAGTCTCAGAACAACACAAAGGCTGCAAAAAATAACTTCCACAATTACTCACTCAAGCATTCAAAGATGGCATCCCCATTTTAAACACAATAACACTCAAGTTCAGTACTGTTGCTGTTGCCAAATGTGATAATATTCACACTCATTATCTAACAACTCACGTGCAGTTCAATTATTATCACAAGTGAGCACAGTTATGCCTAGACCATGTATGGCAAAATTTGTAATCCACCCAAGAGTGAGATTGCACTGTATTCTATAGGATATAAGAGTTCAGGACTCTGGGAAGACCAGAGGGGTCCTCTGTGGGAGAGAAAACCTAGCCAGATCTATTTTAGGGGTTTTGGGCCTGAGAAAAACGCTAGCAAGCAGTCACGAAGGCTTAGGTCATTAGTTTCTTGTTGATGTTGATGTGAACCATGTACAGTGAGAGAAAATATGTCCTAACAGTCAAATTTACTAAACAGCTATAACCATGTAAAAGACTGTACATCACATTTCAAGGAGTTTTAAAGTAAATTTAGGATATACTATTCTATATCTTTTTCGGAAAGTCTGAAAACTAGAACAGCTAATGTAGTTGTTTTAGGAAAACCCACACACTCACACTCAGACGCAAACAATCAGCTGAGACAAAACACTCAGGTCTGTTCAGAGCGCAGCTGCAATTCAACTCTTATCTCTGCCTTCTATCATCTGACACAGGATGTGTGTGAGTGAGTGATTTGAGGATGTGTTAACACAAGCACGTGTAAGCAGGAAGAGCTGTAGATCATATTTAAAGAGTGTGATGATTTCAACAACTCACAAAACTAAGAAAATAGCAGGTGCATTTGTCCTGACTGAATCTATGCAGCACTTCAGCCTTCCAATGTAACAGTGAATGCACAGTGTGATGATGCAGTATCAGTTTCTTCACTTGTTTTCATGATATGAAACAGAAAGAATCAAAACTACAGTTAAAACTACAGTATATAGTATAGTAAATAATATGTACATTTTATTATATGTAAATATGTAAATTGCCAAATATTTTCAGTATGCTCAGATGACCTGCTAGCTGAGAAGATTTTTTTCTAGTATGAAACCAGAGCTATCTATGTTGGGTCCTGTATCTCACATTATCATGCTGTGATCAGGTTGTTGGGTAGCTATGTGCTGTAGTAAAACAGACTAATAAATAGTCTGTAGTAAAAAGCCAAATCAGTTATTTTACCTGTTAAAATGATCTATGGTCCTGCGCCACAATCAGAATGGAATCTTTAATTGCAATTTTAGGGGTAATTTGTCACTTTTGGGAGTACCCAGATTTAAAATTGTTACAACTCTGCTTCTGGTTGTGATACATGCAAAAGAGTAACATACTATATATAGTAGATAATGTCACAATTTCACCATGTGAAAGATTTTCCCAGGCCACCACACATGTGCCTCTTGAGTTGCCTTTTAAGAAAAAAAGGGCAGAGATCAGCAGCTCTGTTCCGGATGGGGATGGGTGTGATTTCAGGGCTATTAAAACTAAAACAGAAGCTTGAAATAAAGAAACTAGCTAGATCTACTGTATGGCAAGATGGCAAACTGCAGTTCTTAAAGATACCTTCTGTGATAATTACTGGTCTATAAGCACTATGAAAAACTACAAAATGTAAAAAAAAAATAATAATAATAATAATAATAATAATAATAATAATAATAATAATAAAATAAAATTATAAAAAAAATAGTTCTGAATATTTTGATGAATAAATAAATTTTGATAGCTTATATATTCAGAGTATAACATGATATAGATGCCGTATGTATTATTATGACTGCTGAGCAAGCATTTAATTTACTGATACAGAGGAATACAGTAACAACTTTTGATCAAGTGCCATTTCTTTCTACTTAATAAAAGGTAATAAAAGGTCCTCTCTTGTACAGTAACATCATTTGCTACAGATCAGCTGACCAGTACAAACCTTTACAACAAAGAAAACAAATAATCAAACAAGCAGTCTTTTTGAGACAGCAAACACATGATGTGGTGAAAGAGTTACCTCTTATTCACCAATCAGCTCATCTAATGCTTACATGAGAGTCATGTCCAAAGGCTAGTTGTGACATACTGTATTTTATATAATTATTTTATTTAAGGCATGCTCTGGGCAGATTAAGGAAGGTAAGATGAGAATGATGAATCTTGAGAGAAAAGCCAGTGGAGAAGAATGCAGGAGAAGAAGAAGAAGGATAAATATAGATATGAATAAAAAGAAGTGATGGAAATAACAGTCTAGCTAGAGTAGAATTCGAGCAGAGTGAAGTTTACATTCATTTAAGTGTGCTGGATTAAACTGAAGAACACCGGGTTCAGTCTGCCAGGAGTGACCATATAACACAGCAGCCAAGACTTGTTAATACTACAGCAGACTTGCAAATGTCCTTTGTTTCTCCAGGTTTCCAAGGAAACCTGGTCTATTTGAAATCACATCACTTTTCCACTGGAATTGCAAGTTTAGCCCTTCATTTGGCCACTTGTGTTGAACAATTACAGCAAGTTTAGTAAACCCTGTCATATTTCACAGCAGTTAGTTAAAAGGACACTGTACAGAATAATATCTGTAAACGCTGTCCAACATTGTGAATGTAACCAAGCTACATTCCTTATCAGGTAAATTCACACCTCCTCCTCAATGGTTGAGGCTCTGGGTTACTGATCAGAAGGTTTGGGGTTCAAGCCCCAGCACTGCCAAGCTGTCGCTGTTGGGCCCTTGAGCAAGGCCCTGAACCCTCTCTGCTCCAGGGGCGCCGTATCATGGCTGACCCTGCACTCAGACCCCAACTTCCTAACAAGCTGGGACATGCAAAAAAAGAACTACACTGTGCTGTAATGTATAAGTGACAAATAAAGGTTGCTTCTTCTGCTGCACCTGCTGCAAGCATGTCAGGATATCTGCAAACCAGACTAGGGATGTAAATGAATATGAATACTTTATTCGGTAAGAATGGATAATGTATTCTAAATAGATACAAATACAGACATAAATAGGAAATGCACTATACATTCTGTGGTTTTTCTTAAAGAAAGCTTGCCAGAACATTTCACAGGGAATCAGCTTGTGATTGTGCTTCAGGTCTGAGACTCCACAGAAGTCACGTGGACATGAGGTGTACTTTCATGGCTTGAGCTTGCAGTCAGATATGAAGCTTGTGGGACAAATAAAAACCACAATTAATATTTGAAAATTTTGTGGGCAGGGACAAACAAAAACCCAACTGTGCAAGGGATTAAAAAAAATTAAATACTTGAAACCAATTATAAACTTGTGGGATGTAGCTGACGTTGAGGAACTGTCAGAGCCAGAATTCACAGGCCATGACAGAGACAGTGCTACCATTTCTACCTCCAGTGTTTTTTTCCCCAGTGTTTTTCAGGACACACTGGTGGATTCCTATTGCTTCCTATTATTATTATTTTTTAATTCTGGTTTTGGCGACGACCAATACAGATATGGATATTTGGAGCACTAAACAGATACAGATACAGATAGTGTCATTGTGTTACACTCCTAATAGATACATACTAACAATCTTACTTTTAATGATAATGACACAAGCCTTCAAGCATTGAAAGTAGGCATCAAGCCCTACATATATGCCATACTCTTCAGCATAACCAAATATGGATTCTAAAGTCAAGGCAAGTCCTATCAAATACACTGTAATTTCAAACAATCATAAATTGCAAAGACAGCCATCAGATTTTTCTTATTAATGTATATCAAGACATGTTGAGATTAAGCACCAGCAGTCTAGACGTGCATTCCAAATATATGGCAGTGCATCGAGTGACGCTCCATATACAGAAACCTGCAAGTGTCACAAGACAGAAATCTTCCTCTCACTGCTTATGCTTTGAGTGCTTAATGTCTCCACTTCCCCCATTCTAGGATAATGTACTGCTGGTGGATAACTAAAGTCATGCCTTGTTTTTCCTGAATCTCCATTCAGGATCCTCAGGAAAGGTTATAAAATGCTTCTCAGTTTATCCATGTAATAGTTCCTGTACTTATAAGAATAGGAATTTGTCTGCAATCACAGTCCCTCCTCAAACTGTTGATCAAACTTCATGGATCATTATCTTTTAGTAGTTTTTTGCAGGAGTTAATCTCTCTGGGTGACATAAGTGGAACAATCATGGCTTTATCTACAAAAATGCTACTATAACTGCAAGATTACAAAACTTTATCACTTGTACTTCTAACACTTATGTTCTATGTTTATTTTTGCCCAATATGCTCTCAGTGTTGCTGTACCCCAAATGCTGTCAGGGCCTCCCTTTAATATAACAGTTACTTTTTTGTGACTTCCTCCATGACATTTGGAAGCATCCAATTACAAAATCAGTGCAAGTTTAAGTGGTCAATGACCTGCTTGTGTTCACTTGTGATGTTTCCTTTTTGGTACTGTTGGACTTGTGTGCAGCCTTTGACATTATTGACCTTGATATTTTAATCAGTAGGCTGGAAAACAAGCTCTGTTTAGGCAGACAAATTCCTATCTGGTTTAGATCCTACTTGACAGACAATTGCCAGTTTGTTCAGACTAGTCAGTGTCTTAAAAAAATACAATATGGTGCACCACAAGGTTCTCATTTAGGCTCTCCAATCTTTCCCTTGAATGTGTAATTCACAAAAATAAAATTGGCTTTTATTTCTATGCTGATGATACACAGTTCTCATAAGTTCAGCTAGATTCAGTAGCACACTTGAGCAAAATGGAAGACTATATTAAAGATGTAAAAGTCTCCAAAAACGTCCTTTCTTCTTCTTCTTCTTCTTATCATTATTATTAATATTATTATTACTACTACTACTACTACTACTACTACTACTACATGTAGCACAGCACCACATCTTTTCAAGCTCCCACATGGTAGAGAGCACTAACTGCTAAATTGATTAGCAGGCACTGATTTGTATTATCACAGAAAAGGGAACTAAGCCATCCAACACATCTTATGAAGCATATAGTAGCAGGAGTGTCAGACTCATGCCAAAAGAGCCACAGTACTGCAGTGGTTAGTATTCTATCTAAAAAAAAAAAAAAAAAATACACCAAATGTAACTCATTGGCTTGTTACCAATGGCTGAATATTACGTGTTTGAAGAGGGCATCGTGTTAGGGCTGCAGTCTGAGAACAATGATGTAAAGGATCATTCATATCATATGATTCTGGACCGAATGAACAGGGATCTCACAAATTGATAAACCAATCACGGTTTGATATAACCTTTGCAAATTCACAGAGTTAATAACTTAACAGATAAGTATGAAACCTTTTTATTCTTTCTGTTTGTTTCTTTTCAGTGGTCCCTTACAATCCCCAGTAGATCCTCACTGCTTTCTCTGTTCTATTGAAGGATATATGGTCATATTTTATTATATGAGATTAGTAGCAGTCTACTATGTCTAGCTGTTAGCAGGCAATATTGAGGCAATGGTCAAAAATCAGGAATATAAAAAGCTAATAAAGAGCAGATGCCAGTCATGTAGCCTAGATACACCAACACAGAGAGAGTGACCCTGGAAATCCTCATTCAATCACTCAAGAAGTCACTGTCATGGACATTAAAGCAGGTTATCATGGACAAAGTGATACTGAAACAGAAGAGGAAGTCAGAACATGTTGTCTGGAACATAAATGATTATATGCAGATGACTAACTGAAATGCAAGTTTACTTTGAATAAGCAGGGCACACATTTTCACAAAATAGTGTATAAATTATTATCATTTTTATTATGTATTACTCAATACTTGCGTAAATTAAAAGCTTAACAACTGGAAGAATGCAGTCATGTAAAATCTTACAGCATCTGTGATTTAATCAGACACACTTACTGTATTATTTTCTGACTTCTGAATATTACACAAACTTTGGGTGGGAAGCCTCCATATTTAGCTTTTCTAATGCAGTCTTAAAGTATAGCAGAAATTAATTATTAGCTAATACTAAAAACATCATATGGCTGGCTGAGCTGTGCAGATGTTTGTGTG
>JANDJT010000071.1:11232559-11249385 GCA_024331685.1 Stegophilus panzeri | reverse complement strand
TTATTTATTTTTTTACAATTAATGTTGCCTAGGCCTAAATGTTCAAACAAAGTATGTACATTTTAAAGTTGTTTGAGCGAGTTCAACTCAGGAAGGGTTTGGTAACTCGATGACAAATATAATCAGATGCATTAAAGGAAGAAAACTAAATATTCACAGCCAGAGGACTACAGTTGGGAAGCATTGCAACAGACGACTGTGTTCTTTACATGCTGTACTAAACTCAACCTAATTATTATTAGTCCCTGACTTGGTGAAGTAGCATGAGGATGTTTTGATGAAGACTATAAAGTTATATACACTTTATGCATAAGGGCATCTGCTAAATGTGTAAATGTAAATGCAGATGATCACCTCTGATGGTAAAATTCTGATTTAGGAACATATTCGAGTCATCTATTTTTATACTTACACTTACTACATGTGTATCATAGTAGTAGTGTCAGTTAAAACAAAACTTTTACTCCACTACCCAAAATTCCAGGCAAATAGAATAAACTTTGGAATGAGGGCTTTGTCTTCTGAATCAGTGGACATTTTTCTGCATATTTTAAAATCCGAGGATTCATGTGCGTTTGGTAGACAGTTGCAAAGTTTTAAGTATTGCTTCCTGCTAACAGGATTGAGGAGAATATCATCGTGCTTTCAATTTCTAATACTTGCCTGCACTCTGCAGAAATAGTTGGTGGCAGGCAGCAGACCTTTCAGCTCATAGCTCATTGCAGCTCCGCTGTAGATCACCTGCATGCTCCCCTCTGCTGCCCCCCACTCCAGCCGAAACTCAGTCACTGCTGCACCATTACAGGATGGAGCCTGGAAGACAGGTGATGTTTTAAAGGCCAAATCCACGTACATATCCTCAGGATAATAAAAAAAACACAAAGCTTCTGGCTTCTTTTAAAAGTGTCTAACATGAGTTTCATAATGTGAACTCATTACCAGTACAATGAAATATAAAGTAAGCGATCCTTACTTCCCAGCTGACCACAGCACAAGAAGGAGATTTGCAGATGATATGAGGAGGTCGACAAGGCTCAGGTGCTCCTGGTCCTGTCGTCGCCTCAACACGCTCAGAGAAAGGCCCATACTGACATCAAAGAAATACACACATGGCGATTAAGTAACATCATGACTGAATTAGGGTTATAGCTAGAAGGCAAACCTACAACTGTCGACTGCTGTGCATTTACAATCAGAAACAAATGTTTGAGAAGTTGAAAACAAGCCTGCGAAATGATACGATTAGTATCAATTTGTTTGGTTTTGATGTAATTAATTTCTGTCTACACCCTGACCCACACAATGGGAGCAATCAATAACACGTTCTATATAGGCCATATGTATAATGAACTATGAATACACTGATAACATTATAATGCATCCATTAAGCATCATACACATTGGTATAACCATTTATGAAAATGCTATAGTTGCATTACAGTTTATAGCTAGGCTTATAATACATTTATAAGTTGTTAACGTAATGCATTATAAGTGCGTACAATGCATTATATCACAACTTCCAATATCAAAGTGATGTGTTATGTAATCTGACTGTAGAATATTAACATATTCACATTATAAATACTTCGTGCTGGCATGTACAAAGCAAAGTGAGAGGGTTTAAACAGAAAAAAAATATTAAATATTATATATAGACTTAGAACTGAATTTACAAATTTTGGCAGCATGTTGTAAGGTTTTATAGTACTTTGTAAAGTCGTCAAGATTTGTAGTAGAGCTTCATGCTCATCTCACGGGTATAATTAATTATTAATTAATTATATTCATTTAAAAAATATATATATATAAATTTCTCAAAGGGAAAAAAAAAAAAAAAAAAAAAACAGGTTGCATTCCATCATACTGCACTATGCAAACGTATTGGTAATATGATGTGAATGGACATTACTTAAAATGCAACATGTTAACAAATCATAATTTATAATATGTATAATGTAAAGTCTAATGTACTGTCAAATTATGCAAATTATACTTTCATAGAAAGTAACTTAAGTAACTAGCCGCCTAACGTTAACATGACAGCTGTCTGAAAAGCTGCTTGTGCCATCGTTTATTCTGCTCTGTTATTATGTTGTCTGGGAATTTATTGTTCAACTGCTACAAATAATGCAATAATGTAGATTCGTAGATAAGTATTTTTGTTTTCTGTGCAAAGCCAGTTCTATTGTATAAAGCCAGTCAGAGTGAGGTTCATTTCTATGCTAATAGTCATTGACTACAGTTAGCATAACTGAATTTTAGGACTTTTTTTTTTTTTTTTTTTTTTTATATAGATGAAATGTGCACACTGCAAAATGTTCTACATGGGGGGGGGGGGGGAGTAAGAAGAAAAATGCTTAAGAGTTAAATCCTTAACCTTAAACCTTTTGATGGCTACTTTTAAGATGTGATGAGCAGTGGGAACAAATACATCTTAACAATCTGGTTTATTCTACTGAGTGCTGTCTAAACGGAGTGTGGTTCTAACCCCGGCTTTGTTGGCTGCTCTCAGACGGAAGCCGTATGTTCTTCCGGGCAGTAAGCTGTGCACAGTGCATTCGAGCTCATGGCCCTGATGCACCTCTCTGGCCTCCTCAGCCTGCAGGACGAACATCTCCACACTGTAAGCACACACTGCACTCCCACCATCCACCTGAGGAGGAGCTGATGCACAACAGCAGGAAAAGCAAATTTAAAAACACATGTGTGTGTGCACACGCACAAAATATAGAAATAAAAAAGCTGTAGGCGTACCCCAGCGAAGTTGCACCTCTCTGGCTTTTGGCTTGCCAATTACTCTGGGAGGCTGACACGGACCAGGAGGAACAGCTGGAGTCTGGACCTGCAGAGTCTCAGAAAGCTGACAAACACACAAACAATAAAAGAAGGATTAAAAAAAAACAGTACTGATTGAAAGAGAGGAAAAAAAGAAGCTTCTGGGAGAATTTAAATCCATGAAACAACTAAAGACAAGGAAGTTACATCAGGACCTTCAGAAATTGTATATACACACACATGCAACAATTTCTGAGAAAGTGGGAAAATGATGGTACTTGCACATAAAGGTTGTTTATTTTATTTATTTATTTTTTCGATGACCAGCAATCAGGTTTGTGCAGTAAAGGCGTGCATCTTGCCAATCTTACAAAAGGTCACTGAATGCACTTCTATCTAATTAGGTGCAGGAGGAACAAAGCCTAGATCAGCTCATATTTATATAAAACCCTTAATTTAAAAGCTTAGGTCACTGCTTGAAAAACAAAAAAACAAAAAATACATTATAATTAGTCTGTTTCTTGGGAAATCTGAAAGAAACCTTGATTATCATTAGAAATTAGAGAAATGCATTAGCTGTGCCAAACAGCAACATAAGGAGATGCTGTAACTCTTTTTCAGACAAAACACAGCAGTATCCACACACCCTCCTGAAGGAAGAAAAAGACTTGCACAACTGCATATTCTCAGGCTGCAGCCCACTCACAACTACACCTGAATCCCTGTGAAGCCTACATGTTCCACAGTGAGAACTCTTTAGGGTCTCTCTTGCTATCTATTTATTACAGGGTATTTAATTTGTCTGGTTCTGTAAACAATTTTTTCTATGTAAAATTGTGTGCATGTTTAATGGATGTTTGTGTTGGACTACTTTATCTTACTGGACAATAGACTTTCCTATTTCTTCTGCTGCATAAAATGTCCAAGTATCAAACATGTTGTGATTTGTAGACCTACTTGAACATTTACAGATGAACTCAAAATGTCCACCATTAATCCACTGACTGTAGTAGCACCATAAAGAATTTTGTGAGAATAGTGTCTACCAACGATACTCATTTAAAAGGGCTCTGTGAAGTCAGATTTCCAAACCTTCAGTTTGATCTTGTCAAAAATGGCTGTGGCTTGAGTGTTTTTAACTTGGCCTGCATAGGGTTTGTAACTTTAGAATGAACCGCTAATCCAGTGATTCTATGGCTCAGATGGGTCAAACAGAGGTGACTGCTGAGCAGTGAGTTCTGCTTTCCACAGTCATGGAAATAAGCATGGCACTATTCCAATAGAGGCTCTAGTCATGCAGATTTTCAAATCAGACACTCTCCGTTTTGCTTTTTTTAAAGGAGATAAACGAACAGAATTGTCCGATTCAGTGCATCATTTATAGTTCTCCAAGAGCGCTGTTCATAAAAGCAACACAAAAGTAAATATTAGACACTGCTGTTAAAATATTGGCACTCTACTTATTAGGTAATATGTGTAGATCCATTCATATAAACTGTATTGATTGAAATTCCAGTCATTGTTACATTTAAAAAAACACCCAAAAAAAACCCCAGTAATAAATAATAACAGGAAAACAACAGAAACTTTTAAAAACAGTTTCTGAGCACCTTTTCTGGGTGTCTCTTACAGTCACCTCTGTCTGACTGATCTGAGCCATAGAATCACTGGTGGTGCGGTTCATGCCAAAGTTACAAAGCCTATGCAGGAAACGTTAAAACACTCAAAGAAAAGTGTTTGTATGCATTAGTGTGTTTTACTGGGCTTTGTCCTCCTTTGCTGTGGCAGTAGACTCGAGCTTGGTATGTCCCGCCTGGCTTCAGCCCATCACACACACATTCCGTAGCTGAACCCCTGTACACTTCCTCCCAAGAGGAGCCTGAAAACATGAACACAAACACAGTTGTATCACATGCTTAAATAATTACAAAAAAACTCATTAAGAATCCCACTGGGATCTAACTTACCACTCAGTCCTTCAGACAGCTCCACCACATACTCGGTCACATCTGAGCCACCAGTCTCTTTGGGGGGATCTGTGGAAAGAGTGGGTGCAAGCAACCAGTGTAATTACACTGTATTGTAATGCGAGTTCAAAGCCTGTGTCTCAAAGCTCAACTCACCCCAGGTCACGCGGAAGCTGGTGGGATGTTGTTTGCCCTTAACAGTAGGTTTGCAGGGGCAGCCGGGTCTGTCTGGGGCCGTGGTGAACTCTGACACAGGGCTCGGGTTACTCTTACCTTCTGTATTATATGCAGCAACCTGAATAATACCAAAGTATTAAGTCACAGCAGCACTTTAAACAGCTCCACAACTCAGAGTGTGTAATGTACTGTAAAAACATGTATCGTTGCTAACAAAACAGCAACACAAACGAAACAGCCACAAACTACAGTGATAAACAAAATGTGTACTCTTGAACAAAACTAGAACTGACTGCTCTGAAAGACTGCACTCTTATAATGGGATCCAAAAGAACTATGACAAAATCATGCTGCTTAAGTTATTATAATCAATATTCATTAGAGCCCCCTGAAAACTCATGGTGATGAGGTGTAACTGATCCTATAAAGGGAAGTGCTGCTCAGTGGGTACCGACAGTCTCATCAGCTTCCTGCTAGGAGCACTGATCACATTCATAGATTATAGTCTTTAGGAACATGACTGCAATCAGGCCTTCTTCTTCTTCTGATCACATCTGAATGGTAACTTTAAGAACACTGACCAACTCAATCAACAAGCAGCTAATGGGATGTTAATGGAGGGTTAGAATCTTGATTCATATTTTCCTCATTAACTCTTTGTTAATAGTTATTCATTCAAGCGGACACACTTGTGAGGTGTCTTTTCACACAATATCATGACTTATATGGTTTCAGTGCATCACTCTGACCACATACTCATCACTATCATCATGACTGCTGTGCTAGTCACATGCTGTGCTAACTGCCTGTTATTCAGAAACATTTATTCATTTATAATGGACTGTACAGTCATTCAGACCGAGACCCCCACTGTGAAATTGTGCTCTGGGAAGGGTATCAAATTACTTCAGATAACAGCTGGAACCAAAATGACAACTCATTATAATAATCACACATTATAAATACCTTACTACATGAATAGTGCTGGGTAATTGTGACTGTAGCTAGAAGATGCAGGTTAGATAGGCAAATAAACCTGCCAAATAGTAATCTGCTATTCTCCAATTATTACAATTAGAAATACTGTATATAAGCTGGTCTCTTACTGCAGGAACACATCTGCATTCACTGCTGTCAGAGAACACCACTCTCACCCTGAATTTGTACTTGGTGCTCCGGTGAAGATTCCTCACTGTGCATGATAGTTCATCACCATCATAGCTGGGCTGGAACCCATAACCCTGCACATACAGACCAAACAGTCAAACAGCAGTTAAAACTACATAATTCTGAACCTGCATGTGGATTGTCTGTGTGCAAGTGAGACTCCCATGACATGAATGTAAAAGCCAAGTGAATTCTGCACCTCTCTGTGTGTGAACCATAGATAAACATATTCGAGACCCAGACAGTACTGGGACTAAATTACTCCCTATCCACAACTGCAAATGCATGTGCTGTGGAAGATTTTCACTGCTTTGTTAATTACGAGGATAAGCTTGTGCTCGTGCGTGCATTAGAGAATAGTCGAGTCTAATTTAGCAAAATTAAGGATAACTTTTCTTGGCAGAAAAACCTGTCTAATAAGTATTTAAATAACTCTAGCCAAGTGTTTTTTTTTTTTCCAACAAAAAAATTTAGCTATGTTAGTTTGGTGGATTAAAGTATTTAGGGAAAAAAAATCTTTGCATTTAAAAAAAAAAAAAAAAAAAAAAAAAAAAAAAAACCTTAAAGTGTTTGCTCCAGAATACTTGGATAACCTGGATTTTGTCATAACTTGAAGAAAAAAGTACAAAATGTCCATCTATGGAGCATTTTTTTTTTTTTGTATATTGTGAACATGTATTATGTGTGCTGGGTTCACACCGAGCCCTCTTCTTCCATTTCCAGTACGTAACCGATCTCGTCTTCTTTTGGTGAGCTGTCTGGCCTGTTCCACTGCAGGCAGAGCCAAGTGACCCCAGCCTGGAGCAGCTCAGGGCTCTTTGGAGGTGCAGGGACACTGCATGAGGTCAGCATGTCTACAGGTTCACTGAACTCACTACAATAGAATAGAGTGAACACACACAAACCCATGTACAAGTCAAGAAAAAGTCCCTAGAATGGTGGCTGAATAAGCACTCCCACATCCACTTTCATCACAAAGCAATTGGCTCAGCGCACACACACACAGTACACACCTGACACCCATATCATTTTTGGCTGCTAGGCGGAATGAGTATTTGGATGCTGGCGAGAGCTTGGTCACCCTGTACTGCTTCTGAGGGCCGTAGTAACACTGCTCAAACATTCCTGTACCTTTACCCTGTTCAGATAGGACAATTTAAATACACCACAGATCATAAAGTTACAATTAGCACACAACATGAGGAACCATGTATACTACAGATTAACAGTCAAAGTGTAAAATAACTAAATACTGCAAACTTTAAACAAAAGACACACTTCTGATGCCAAGAATCACGTGTAATCAGTGACTGTTAGCTATTTTACACATCTGTTTTGTTCCTAAACACAAAACCTTGGGCTTCATTTATTTGTGCAAAAAAAATAACAAGAAAGACACTGTTCTAGCAAGTCAGCTAAATCAAAGTCCAAAATTAATCTGTTAGCTAACAGTTAATCTTATTTATTTTAAGGTTCTTGACTTAAGACAGGACACTGTGACTTAAGCAACTGCCAAATGTGATACAGCGTGTACTTAAATGAACTTGGTGTCAAATAGTGATGGTGCATAAAGCATTACCTCATCCCACTGTAGAATGTAGTTTTGAATTTTAGAACCGTTATCACATGGAGCCTGGAAGAAGATATTTGTTTTAAAATAAATAGACCGTGCTGTAGGTAGTTATTAAAACACCATTATGAACAATCACGGCTAAAGAGATAGAAGATTACCAAATGTGTGCACTGACTTGTAATGACTTTTCACAATAATATTCTAAAAACATGAATATTAATTATAAAAGATGACTGCTCATAGTCAGATTGCTTGTTAATGACTACCACACGCACGCGCACACACACACAAACAAAGACAACTTGCAAAAAAAGTGTGGCTTCGTGTGCAGCAAAGAAAAGTGTGCATGCGTGCAGAGTGTGTGTGTGTGTGTGTGTGTGTGTGTCTGTGTGTGTGTGTATACCACCTTCCACTGCAGGACGAGACAGTTTTTGGTGCCGCTGGCTTTGCGAGGTGGGACGGGTGTGTCGGGTTCACAGCTCAGAGTTGTAAAACTTGCAGGCTCAGAGGGGTTTCCTTGTAAACATTTATACATGGCCTGGACCCTACAGGTGCAAATGTACACAATATTTCCTCTTAGTTTTAGAAATCTTGAAGGTCATAAATGAATACCATAGTGTATTTTAACCAGAGTACAGACCTGACATGGTAGTCTGTTGCTGGTCTTAGGTTCTCTATGGTTGCACTAAGCTCCTTACCACTGGTCCAAAAAGACAAATAGAAGATAAAAAAAAATTTAAAAAAACATTTCAAAATGTCAGTTGTGAATAACGATCTTTATAAAAATGGTTTAAAAATTAAGCCAAAAGGCAGACAAACCACATAAATACAAAATTGAAAAACAGGGTCTTCACAACACCAAACACTACAAACTAAACACAACACAAGCAATGACAAAAAGGTGGGGGGTTTTTTCTGTAATTTAATTTGACAAGAACTAATCAACATTTCACAGAGAAAGCATTGCTGTGATCCAACCTGTGGATATTGTTTATATTGTATATTGAGGACTGTTAAGATCAAAAGTACGATGGCAACAATGTAAGTGTTCACAAGTTTCAAAACATAGTGAACTGCACATTTTGTTCTTTGGATCTTAGACTCAAACATGTCAGCTTCGGGCTGAAATCACACCAATTGAGGCAAGTTATTGCATCTGGGTCTGTCTAGGTCCAAATAAACTTTGACTACATCACTATTGTGGAGCCTAGCAACTAAATTTATTTTGCAGTATTACCTGTAGGCAGTGTTGTATTTGCCATCCCTGCCACTGTATGAGATGGACACCTCATAACTGATACTGGGCTCCTCAGGTTTCTCCTCTGGCTCTTTCTGTTCCTCGTCCGTGCTTTTCCTTACTGGAGCTGTCCAGCAGAGACACGCTCCTCTGGCCTGGATATCCGCCACCTAAAGACATCGCAAATCAGTGAACTCCACTGACTACCATTCAGCTGCATCTCTGATAAACCAGCTTCTGAAGGGGCTGATATAACCGTAATACATAATATAAGAGCTCCATGTCTAACAGCACCCTCAGTGTTTCTGAAATGAGTTACATAAGATTAATTTAAACACAGGAGTACTCCAGATATAAAACATAAAACAAACAAAAATGTATGTGAGAGGAGGACAAGTAGAATATTTATTTTTAGCATCCGTTAGATACAACTTGGTGGCTGTGGATATTTGATAATCAAAAGCATAGAACTGAACAGGTGCACAAATCCGTGAAAAACAGCACACGGAAAGCTTAACTCGGCTCTTTTTTTCCCCTGCTTTGTGCTTTTTTGTTTTCTTCTCTACTTCTGTAACCTCTGCTCACATCTCTGTAGTCATTTCTGTGGAAATAATCTATCCATCCGGACCAAGAAGGCCTTCATTCGGAGCCCTCGCTCCACTGCCTGCCTCATTTCCTTCTGTCACTTTATTTAGTCTCTCAGGGCTCTTGTAAGGATTGTTAAGACAAAACCAATGTAACTAGCTGCTACACAAAAATATCTAGACTATTATTAACCACAGCCTTTATGCCAGCATTAAATATCAATCATGGTTATTTTATTGACCAGGTTACAGGTCCAAATTGAAAAGTACAACCTGAAGGCAAGGTATGATGATCATTAATAATCTTAGAGTGAAAAACCCTTGAAAAACCAATTTAGTCTACCACAGAGATAATGTCATCTGAACACCACTTTGCTAATAGAGATGAATTAAACCCATTGGAACAGCCTCTGAATATCGAGAAATGACAGATCATTCCATGTGTTTAAACATAATAAACCTACACAGTGGAGCAAAAATCCCCACATTAAAATGTTAGAACATGCCAGAATAAACAAGGATGTAGTAATCTGATTGACGATGATGTAATTATATACAGCTTTAATGATCCTTTACAGTCAGCTATTACTCACAGGGACACGACTCACATGACTTTTGTACATATTTTATCATTCTCACAAATGCGTTATTATGTAATTGAAACAGAATATAAAGTCACAGCCATAGCATACTCCGACATATTTATGATAATTACAGGCATTCAGTCTAGCAGAGAATCACTCAATGTACGCTCAAATCTTACATATACTCAACTCATATACTCACCACAGGCTTGATGATATTGTTTAACCATTCTCGAACAGCCTGGATCTTTTCATTCGATTCTAAGTACAGAGATTAACACAAGAAACCATCAATTTCAACAAGATTATTTACCGTCTCATTTATCTATACAGGACATTCTGCTTCAGAGAATATCGTAAAATATGTGCGTCTGTGCAGAGGTTCGGACTTTTGTGGTCTCAGGCTATAATGGAGAACAATAAATTGTGAAATATGGCCCCTAGTACCATTAGTTGTTGGGAGGAATGGGGTCAGAGATGCATAGTTCAGTCAGGTCTACACTCAGGTTTGTGAGAGACTCTGTCCCAAAAGCATGTTCACACCTCTCAGTAGCTGTAGCACCACTTTCTACAATAGATTGGAGATTTGACAGGACTATCATTTTGGCCATTTCAAACTGTCTGCCTCACTAACTGGTCTATATGTGAAAAAGAAAGAACTGTTTAAAATGATTACAGGCATGAAATCTAGCAAACTTCAGTACAAGTGATTTGGACTCTCACTGGACCAAAGCCTTGACAGTCTATTGATAATCCTGCACTTGACCATGAAGCCATGACCATGAAGCTTTCGCATTACAGTACACTATAATTTTATAGTATGTACTAAAATATGTGTCCTTTACTAGCAATATGCCCGTTAAAGTCACCAAAAACTTTTCAATATGAGATGCACTTCTATGGTGGTCTGGGAAAAATGTGTAATTAAACAATGATACAGAAAACCTTCATGTGATGTTGGGATAAAACAGACATGTCAAAGCCATTTTAACCACCTGGTAAACCAACCTATAAATTAAAGCCAAGTAACATTTCACATGATCTGCATTTACATACTGAATAAAAGATGTTATGATGCAATGACACTTCCAGATCACATGATTAATACTAACTCTACAGTGCCAAGTTTAACAGTTTGACCAGGCTTCTATCTCGAAGACAAAGCATATGCCTGACTGCGCACCCAATTCAGTTCACCAAATACCAAGAATGCACTGCATATTTTGAAGGAAACATTTGCCCTAGCATGAAGAGTGGTTTTATGGTTGACAGTTTAGTAACGTTTATGCGACAGAACATCAACTGAGAATGAAACAGTTTACTTGAATCTCAAATCCACAACCATATACTAGTGTGTTACATAGTGCTTCAGATTCTCCAATGTAGATGATAGTGGGGTTAGGGTCATGGTTAATGAATATGATGGCACAAGGCATAACGATATTTATTATATCTCGATATTTATTGTACCGGCAGGCTCTGTGTCTCACTCTACCTGGACATTCTTTTCCCAGGCCGGTGAGTGTAGCAGCCTGGTTTTGCTCCTCCACCCCTTTAAGGAGGCCGTTCTGGAGCTCTCCTCCAGCTGCTGGTGGAGTTCCACGGTTCTTCTGTGGAGAGAGAGGAGGACTGTCTTTGGTGGGAGCCTGACCTCCCCCTCCTCCTCCTGCCTGACCCCCCTGACGCTCTTTCAGCTTCTTCTGCAGCCGTTCGTGCGCTTTGTTAGCCCTTTCATCCCGGTGAAACGCTGCGCGTCCGTGTGCCGGGTGAGTGTCTGGAGAAACCGGAAACACACACACACACACACACACACACACACACACACACACACACACACACACACAGATTAATTGCATATGGCAAAGGAACACAGCTTGTATTCTTTAAAAAAAAATCTAAAGATTTAAAAAGAATTTAAAGCAACATTGAGATCTACTGATTTCCCATACTGGCGTATATATGAACAAACTAACAATCTATCATCTCTATATAAACAATCTACAATCTCCGTGGCTGGGAACAGGTGTAACTATATCGAGATCACATAATACTTTTATTGCACACAGGTAGATGTATGTGACTTCTGATGGCACTAGAATCAACTTGGGGGCTTCACAGCAAGGGGGGGAATACTTATGCAACCACAACATACAAAAGAAAGATCATAGGCAGGGATGTTTTAATCATCTGGTATTTAATTTGGAATTGAACTGCCATTTTATTAATGGTTGCACAATAATGAATCAAATAATTCCCAATACTGTTTTGCTCAATACAGAACTCACAAATATTTACCCCAACTATTCATGCAAATTGGGATCCAATTAAATTTATCTTTCACACCATTTTAAAGCAACAGAACAAAATGTTTTATTTAAAATGCAACAAGCCTGCAGTCTCCATGTGTACGGGAAGCAGAGGCTGTAAAAATGGTCAGCGCGTGCTGTGCTTGCTCAGACAGTCAAACCGTACGAACAGAAAGTTCTTTTTCTTGGCGCCAGATAACAAAAACTGAGATCTAGGTTAAAAAAAAAAAAAAAAAATCCAATGATTTATGCAGCTTGAAACCCATTTGAGCTTACCGATAGTTCCAAGGAAATTATATAAAACAGCGCCATGAACAAAGCTCAAATGTGTCTTTTGGTGACTTCAGGCAGCTTTCCAAATTAATTGGTGACTCGAGCTTCCTAATAATAAACTACTTCTATTTGAGCAATTAATCTGTTTATTCACTAGTGCATCTACTCATTATTAAATCTCAAATATGCATGTCCAACTGATTAAAACTTACAACGGCTTAAGGATATTTAAGTGACTGAGCTGCTGGGAAAATCGAGTTATAAAACTGACATGCAATCATCCTCTAAATCTGGGTTTCTAAATTATACAAAAATGTGTAAACAACAGTAACTATTAACTGGATGATATGAGAAACAATTGAATGGATTAGCAGTACAAACTGGATGGGATTAGTCTGTGTGTGCGTATAGACACATACACTCACCCTGGTCTGGGTAGATGTGGGCTGGGTGGTACTGGGAGATGTACTGGGCATTCATGTCTCCAGTTCCCCCAGCCATGCCTGAGTACAGGTGAGGAGGAGGATGAGACAAGATGGGATGTGGATGGGGGATGAAGGCCTGCAGGTGGGGGTGGGTGGGAGGAGGGTGAGGGTGGTGCAGCGGAGAGTGGCCCCCAGGGTGAAACTCTGCCTGAGGCAACACCAGCACCCGCCTCACTCCATTCTCCTCAATGATCTTAGGACAAATCACACACAGAAAAAGAGAATGAAGATAACAAGCAGAAACAACAAAACAAAAAAACAAACAAAGGGGGAAAAATCTCCAGATCTGGCAAGTAAAAAAAAAACCAAAAAAAAAACAAGCAAGCATTTAAACTCACTTGTTGAACGTATCCAGGAGGCACATATATTGGAGGCACTGAACCATTTGGGGACATCATGGGAACCTGAGCAGGACCTGCAAGAACACAAACCAATTGTGCATTACAATATTCTCTCAAATATATTGCAGCACGATTCTTCTAAGCTGTTCCTAAGAACACTGGGTCCTCATAGTTGTCTCAGATGTAATACACTTTACCTCGCCACAACTATTAGAGCTGTGTTAATCACAATGTCATTAGCTTTCCACCCCGTTTGTCACTTACACTTCTGAGCACTGTGATGACAATTTTTCAGAGCTTTTCATACAACGATATAGTCACTGGATTAAAAAAAAAAAAAAAAAAAAAAAAGTTTGAAAGGTTTATGTTATCATGGTGTCCTATCTTTTTACATCTCTCCAAAAATCACATGCACTCAGGATGTTTATCATTGCTAAATATGCGATAAGCATTAAGTAGGTCCTGTTCGACAGGTTTTCACGAAAGTTGGCAGTTTTGTTGATGTACCACATTTTTTTTTAAATTACTTCCTTCTATAGATCACATATACACAACAAGTGTGTGTGATGCAAGTCCAATTGCCTTTTTCTGAGAAAGCAGGTGAGTGTTAGCCATGGTGAGTGATGAGTACCAGACTCTCCAGGGATGGCTAGAACTATGGTTTGCAAGGCTACACAAAAGTCTAAGAATTCTAGAAGCAGGGACACAAATTTACATTGATTTGTACTGTTACAGAAATCAACACCACACTACAAGAAGTTCCTAGCTACAATAGCTAGCAATGTATGATCATGATTCTGTTGGACGTGGACGCGGGCCATCAAAACACACTCTACAACCCACACTCCTATCCCAGGGAACTCTGGGCAAAATCACACACGGATATGAACACACAATACGGACAATTTGGAAAAGGCAAGCAGCCTACAAGGCATATGTTTGGACTGGGGGAGGAAACCGGAAGAAACCCCCGAAGCACAGACAGAACATGAAGACTCTGCGCACACAGGGTGAAGGATGGAATCAACCCCCCAATCCCGGAGGTGCGAAGCAAACACGCCCCCTGACTGTAGTTTAGTGAATTAGCTAAATATGGAGAACAACAAGAGGTTTTTTTTAACAACTGTGGATGATTTCACACCACCACTTTTAGGCTATGTGGAGGATGATATGCTAGACAACCAGATGCTGCTTGTTTATGGAGGTATGCCACATGTTCGAGCCAAAGTCAGCTGTGCCGATGGAAAGTTGCAGGGTCATCACTGAGAGAAAGTGGAAGCCTTACAGCTGAAAGGTTATAGGGGTAATAAAATAAATTACTGTATGTGATAAAATAATACTACTTACTCTTATTGATGGAGAAGCCCTGATGGTATATAAAGACAGAGTTGTGTTCCATCAATTTGAGGTAGCAAGCCATTCCAGCATTGAACATCTTGGAGCTGGTAAAACACTTCTCTGAAAATGGCCTGTCACACATAACTGCCAAGCTGCACAAATTCCACCCTCTCTGTAATTAATCAACTCCAAACACCACCAACCATTTTTCCCCCAAAGCAAGTTATGGCTGAAAAAGGGAATAAAGTCTGCTGGAAGAGCCAAACACACTGGTGAACGAGGTTTGCTGCTGATGAGCTGTTAGTTCTCCCAGAGTGGGATATATACTTTCTAGAGAGTATTACACTGGATGAACACAAGCCTAGAACAGAAGGGCTCATCAATAAGTTTTGATAAGTGACACACTATAAAATTAAATCAGGAATACCTCCTAAACTAGTTTTTAGAATATTTAACTAATAATATTCATATTTTTAACCAATGCACATTCACTCACATGCACGGACACACTGTAAATGCCCACATGATATTTTATTATGCTCAAGAATCCCTGGCTGTAGGGGAAGAAATAAAAAGGCATTTTTTTAATTAACAAAACTTTACACTTTACCAGTAATAACTATGAACTTTGGAGCCCATCAATCATCAACTGCCAGCTTCATTACAGACAATGACTACGTTTACAAGGACAGCAGTAATCTAATTATTGACCTTACTCTGAGTAAGACAATATTGTGATTAAGGTGTTTACATGAGTCGCTTTTAGAATATGCCTTTCATGTACCCGTTTTACATGTTATAGAACATAAATCGAGTAACCGCACACGTCATTACGTCACCGTGCCACGCCGTCCAATGTTCCCTCCAGAATTTCACGTATCAACATACAGTTCATCTTCGTTATGGTACCGTATACCGTATTTTGGGTGTTTTTATTTAATTTTTTTACGAACACTAAGTGCAGTTAATTATTTGTCATGCTGTATGTGCTAATAGACAACTGCTTGAAGCCGTGGGCTGCGTCCCAAACTACGTACTTACCTACTATACAGTAGCCGAGATAGATGTATTTCTCCTACTACAGGCCTATAGTAGGTAAGTACGCGGTTTGGGACGCAGCCGTGCTCTCTTGTTTGCCGTAAAACGGTTGAGCACTGCCGTGTGTGTACGTGTCCTGTCGCAAAATGCGGTGAAAACTCACACGACATTAATAGTGTGATTAAGGTGTGTACATGTCTGTAATACATGTCGATAATGTGACTAAAACAGGAGTACTCCACATGTCTTAATTCGATTTGTGTTTACTTCGAATATGACCTTAATCGGATTAAGTAATTAAAAATTGCTGTTTTCATGCTAGTTTCTTAATCAGTATTGTCTTAATCGGGTTAATATTGGATTATTGTTGTCCATGTAAACGCACTGAATGTTGTTCTTTCCAAAGCAAAAATACACAAGCACTTTAGATAGACAACCATTATGTCTTTACTTTGATGTGGAGTGCTGTGGGAGCTTTAAAGTCTGATTTGGAGAGACTGAATCTGCATAATTGATGTGAAGTGAGTCAGTCTGATGCAACAGGTGAGTAGACCTGAAGCTAACACACACACACACACACACACACACACACACACCTTTTGAGAGACATGAAACCTGTTTCCAAAGAGTTTCCAGAATCTTTTGAGGAACTGTACGCTAGGTTACTGCAGGGACAGTGACCATTTTGTAAAATGACAAAAGTGACACAAATCGTATAACATTTAGGACATTTCAGATTGCAACAGATCAAGAAGGAAATATACACTATGCAAAAAAACCCCAAAAAAACAACAACATTCAATTGCTTTTGTTTACAGCTAATTTCTTAACGTGTTTAAATATTTGTATTAACATAAACATTCAACAACTGAGAAATAAACTGAACAAGTTTCACAGACATTTGCCAAACAGAATTGGAATAATGAGTCCCTGAACAAGGTTGGGGGGGGTTGGGGGGGGGGGGGGGGGGGGGGGGTG
>JANDJT010000071.1:11215907-11228835 GCA_024331685.1 Stegophilus panzeri | reverse complement strand
TTTTATTCTGTTTTTTTTTTTTTTTTTCTCCCCCTGGGGAAAGAGAGAAAAGCAGAGAGAGAGAGAGAGAGAGAGAGAGAGAGAGAGAGAGAGAGAGAGAGAGAGAGAGAGAGAGAGCGAGTGAAAGAGAGAGGGAGAGAGAGAATGTAAAAATCCTCCGCAAAGAACATTATTTGTATATTTGCGAGTTCAAGGTCCCAGTAAACATCACGACCCTTGTGGCATTTCTCTCTCTCTCTCTCTCTAAAACCAAAAGAAAGAGAAAAAAAAGAGAGCACCGTGTTCACGAAAACATGGCCAACTCCACCGTTCTCTGCTTGTCTTCCAGCAATAAGAGAGGAAATAAACTATACAAAAACACTACAGAATGGCTTAAGGGGGTAATTTGGCTAATTCATTGGACAGTATTCAAAGGGGAATGCGGCGAAAGTAATTCTGCAAACCCACACAGATTTATTAGTCAGTATAGTGAGCAGTTACACAACAGCAAGCAGCTAGATAAAACCAAAGAGCTATGATATAAGCAAAAGAAAGAACTGTCTCAAAAATAGTAAGGCAACAGCCCATTTCAGATCTAACCCCCGTCCAGAAATATTCCCGGAATATAAACCAAAAAGGTGTACAGATCTAAAATTTCTCTCCTGCACACAGCACAGGCAGAGAAGGATGAGTCACCGACTGGTTTATTCGCAAAGCTACGGACTGCAGATGCTATGAATGAATGTGTGCGAGTGTGTGTGTGTGTGTGTGTGTGTGTACGTGCACACGAGTGTGTGTATGAGATTGAACAGGAATGGAGTTGAGTGAGCAGACACATCAGTGCTGAATCTAATCACGTCACATGGCCCTGTTTGGATTAATGTGATTGCCACGCAGGCGTGATGGAGTCCATGTCAAATTGGCATTAGGTGTTTCTTTAAGCCTGTGCTGATTTAAGTCACTCTGTCGAAGCAAAAACAAGAATCCTGCATGCTTTCCTCATCACAGAAACTCCATTATGCATTTCTGAATATAAGAATGGGTACTTTAGCTCACTGATGGGACTCTAATATCCAATAGCGCTCATCAGACAGTCTGGCACAGCATCAGTAAATTAACCCTGATCCCACATGTTTCCATTGCTAAGCACACAGTACTGTAATAAAGAGATAAACTTGCTCCCCAATCCTGCGGAGCTACCACGTGTGCCGAAAAGACACACATGGACAGAGCCAGAAATACTGCAGACCGCTGATCAAACGCAATCGTCACACAATCGAGCTAATAACATCTCCGATTAGAGTGACTTCTCCAGTAGACAGTAGAGCTCAGAGATCTTCACCATCAGTGTAGTTAGTGTAGTAATTTTTTTTCTTCTTCCTGGTGGATTTATTGATGAACGTCATAATTTCAATAACCACACGAATGTAGTCTTGTCACTTGTATCTCGCTCATTTTTGTAGAGATGGCACGAAAGCACTTTTTCTTTTCCGATACGAAACCTCGAGGATCAGAGGATACCCGACCGACATTGTTTTCTTTGAAAACCACCAAGCTTGAAACTGTTGCATTTTCACTGAAGCGTCTCACAGTTAAAAGTCTCACAAAAATCACTTACATTGTAAATAGAAGAATATAATAAAGTATAAATAGAACTAAATCGATTTATTTGAAAAATTTGAAGAAATTACGAGTCTCACTGCACTTGTATTGCGCTAACCAAATCGGACAAAGTTTACACTATTTCCATCGAGATTAAAGCACTGGCGCTCGAGTAGGAGTCCTGCGAAGCAACAATGACATTTTAATGCGAAACAAGTTCCTATTTAAGTTGAGCCTATTTGTGTCTGATACTTTTTATTTTACTTTGAGTATTATTTAATAATTCACTCTCACAGTGACTAGAGAACTACTTTCACATGTAATATTACCTAAATAATAATGCATATCCTCTTGATAAACTCTTTCATATTTTGTTTTGTATAATCAGCTCAGTGGTTAAAGACATTGGACTACTGATTGGAAGGTGATTAGGTCAAACTCTAGCACCACCAAGCTGCCACGGTTGGGCCCTTGAGCAAGACGCTTAAACTCCAACAAGTCAATGTATAAATGAGATAAATATAAGTTGCTCAACAACAACAACAACAACAACAAAGCAAACACTACCTGACTGGGGCTAAGAACGGGTTTTGTATTTAAGTGTGGGATAAAGATATTCAAAAATCTGAAAATGTTATCTTGTTAATGATATGCTATGCTATTACACAAAACTGACAATACTTCAGCTTAAAAAGCAATCATAAAGAAAGATTCTTTCCAAATCACAAGAATATTCAGCCATTATTATGATTCTGAAGCAGTAAAATGAAAAAGGTAAAAATGAACAAGTCTATTACAGAAGAGACTATTACACTACTATAGTCTATTATATAATAAGTCTATTATAAAGGTGGCCTCTCTTTGAAGCTTAAAGTTTGACATTCCAAAAACCATTGGGACTTTGGGCTAAACATTTCATCATATAATGAATTTTTCATCTGACAGCCAGTGTAGTTCTGCTTCATGGGGAAACAGATACTCGAGCAGGACACGGACAGTTCTGGATTTGCATTATTAACCACGCCATGCTGAACCACACTATCCGGTGGAAAAGTGCTATAACGCTCAGACGTCCGTGTGAATCTAGGTTTGGTGACCTCTGTAAAAGGCCAGCGCAAATGGACAAGTGCTGAGTGCTGGGATCCAAACTAGAACACACTGGTGAAAACGGCCATATAAAAACCATCCACTCCATGTTAGTGCACATACAGTACGGTCTCTCTCTCTCACACACACACACACACACACACACTCACTCTCTCTTAAACCTCAAAAACCTTTTAAGCCTCTCTTTCACACAGCATATGCATTCTGCTTCACTGAGCACACAGATATTGTGATTTATAGGCATAACAGATAATGCTAGGAAATCTATTGGAAGTGACGGGAGGTGTTTTTATTTATATAAAGTCTCACTCCCCTCTCCCTCCCCCACTGTCCAACACTTGGAAGAGTAAAGCTCTCTACTGCATAAGCCTAGCTGATGCAGCACAACATCCAAATTTTAGCTACAGTTTTACTGAGAGCAAGCTAACTTGCCAAATTACACAATAAACACACCAAATTACAATTTTAACCCAATATTGCCAATAAAAGTTAGCAGTAGCAGGCCCAGAGACAGCAATGTGTGTGAAAAATTATTGGCACCCCAGCTTTTAGCACTCTCCCAGAAAGGAAAGCTGTATAAAGCCCATTCTTTAACGTTTTACACCACCACTTTTGAATTCTCTAATCGGATTGATCAGATGATGCTCGTTCATTTTCCAGTACAGCAGCTCTGGCAATTTATAAATGATAGACAAGTTCTAAAATGTTTTCATATCTACAGGACGTCCCAAACATCTCCATACATAGGGGGAAATTAACACTTTTTGGCAAAATGTCTTCCAAAATGTTTCATATTTAGTTTACATTATATAGATTTTCCAGAAAGTCTTTAAGAACGCCTTTGACAAAAGAAGAACGCGTTGAAATCATTCTCATGGCTGGATCAGGAAGCTGTCAAAAGGTTGTGATGGACTTTAACAGGAAACATAGCAAGATCATATCACACACACACAACACTGCTGCCAAATTTATTAACAAATTCAAAAAGACCGGACGTGTTGAGGACCAACCAAGAAGTGGACATCCACAAACATTCAAATGATGAAGGCACAACCGACGTGGTGCTGGTGTACATAATCTATAGAAATCCATAGAAAATTTCTGAGAGATGTTTATTTAGCATTTTTTTTGGAAGGTATCTGCATTTCATAATCAGAGGTAAAGCTGTTCCTTTTTTTTTTTTTTTACCCCATCCACTTAAGGGTACCAACTGGGGGGGATAGGGCAAACACATGCTTCCTCAGACACGTGAAGTCAGCAAGCCACATCTTTTCAACACAGGGTAATGCATCACATTTAGAGGAAAGCGCTATTTGCCCTCTTCCGCATACATGAGTTCACAGAAGCCCACGATTGGTTAGTGTTGCTCTGATTGACAGGTGAGAGAGAGCACACTCAATTATGCCCCCTTGGCTCTCGGCCACAGACGGCGTTATCGGGATTCAAACTCGCCATCTCCCAGTGATAGAGGGAACGCTTTTCTTTTTGCAAGTCTTCAGGACAAAGTGGTTTTACAGTTTCTCAGTAACATGACAAGCTGTCTCTTATTACCTTCCGGAGAGGGGGAAAAAAGAGGCTAATGAGGAAACCTATAGCTATTATAATGTGAGTGATAACAGGAACAAACGTTTCGTGGATGTTCGAAAACATTAGTGTTGGCAAATTGATGTGGTATAAGTGGAATAAAACACTTCAGGATATCGGAAAATAATTTTGAGGTGGTAACATACCACACACCACCCCACTGTTGATCTTATTATATATGCTTATGTTTCTTACCTTTTATTATCATGGCACCATGTTGAAGTTTCACCATTGTGATGTCTCTCACATTTACACTATATACTCTGAATTCAGACCACATGTTTTCAAAGCTGGGGATATTGCTAAACACTGTTTTAGGGTTCGGTTAGCCATTTTGTGGTCTGCTCTGTTGTGCTAGAAGTTTCCAGGAAAAGATAAGAATCACAAGCTACAAATTAAGCCACACTTGGGGCGATTAGGACGGAATTAAATTTGGTTTCTCACAGGAGGTACTATGGTTCACTTGCCACCAACCTGTGATAAACCTTAAATTAAAACTCTGATCCCCCCCCCGGCTTTTTTTTTTTTTTTTTCTCCCCCCACCCTCTCATCTTTCCAGAGTCCTGCCTGTTCATATTAAGGAGACAGATATGCAGCCTTTGGCCTGCATGCAACATTTACGTACTTCCTCCTACTAAAAATACATGAATGAATCCTTAAAATAGGCCTGGGATGGAAATTGGAAGAAGGGGTTATCTCACTGATTTCAGTGTTGCCTCCAGTTCATTCTAAGGTCAAGAACAATAGAAGTTAACCTCAGAACGAACAAGGTTAATGAATGAATTGGGCACAGCCACCGCCCTCCCTGAACGCATGATAAGCGGTGAGTCATCAATCTGCCAGCGTCACTGACAGACAAGCGCTTGCAGAAACATGCCAGTTAGCACTAGCCTCACTCTCCTTTGTCCTGCACTTCACACGTCTCCAGGAAAAGACACTTGTAAATTTAGGCCACTCACATCGTTTTAGTCAGGAAGGGGTGATC
The DNA here is from genome assembly GCA_024331685.1 of Stegophilus panzeri. Classification (NCBI taxonomy): domain Eukaryota; kingdom Metazoa; phylum Chordata; class Actinopteri; order Siluriformes; family Trichomycteridae; genus Stegophilus; species Stegophilus panzeri. The sequence continues at coordinate 11,223,578 of JANDJT010000071.1, read as the reverse complement.
TATGTATAGCAGTTGTTTACGGGAAAATGCCTGAGGTTAACCACTACAGAGAAGTGCTTTCTCCACATCCAAGTGTGCCACATCCTCACCTAGAACCCTACACATCATTTATCGAGTGTGAAGAACCCATGACAGATATCTGAGGTATGACTAGCATGTCTCCATGTTGTCCAAGCCAAAGAGAGCACGTGAAGCTCGATGACAAAGCCAACTTCATTACAAGAACACAGCCGGCGTTAATCATAATCAAACTGCATCATAAAGCTGTACTTGTGCAACTATTATTAGATGCTTAACGCATTTGGGTTATGCTACTTAAGAATGTAAGATGCCCACAATATGAACATTTCTACCAGCTACCTATAAATCATCACTAGCATTTCTAGGTTAGGCTTATTTAAATGTTATAGTATTTAATCAGTAAAGCTTGGATCACTTTTACTGATAATTAGATTAATATTCAATCTGATTCAATGTAATTTACATAATGCTTTAAACTATAGATATAGTCATAAATCGGCTTTACGGAAATCTGGAGGTAGAAACCAGAGGTGACAGTGACTTTTACTCCTGAAATGGGAGAACAGGTGTGCCTTGTATTTTTTAAGGATGCTCCTGTGCTATGGCAGATATGGCAGAGTGGGCAATAGGACAAAAATATCAGCTCACAATTGTCAAAGGCATTCTATTAACTTCCCAGCAATAGAGTACTGTTGCATTAAAAAAAAAAAGTGTTGGGGCACTGAAGTGGTGCAAGATTAGTGGAGATTGTGGGTTTGAATCGCGATGATACCACACATAGCTGTGGCTGGGATCAAAGGGAGCAAAATTGCCTGTTCTCTCTTTGCCCTGTCAATCACAGTGACACTAGCCTATGAGTGTATGCTAATGAATGCTGAAGAGGGCAGATAGAGCCTTCCTCAGAGTGCGTAAGGCTGCCATGTAACACAGTATGAACAGCAGTTAGAAAAAGTTGCGGCTGGTTGGGGAGTTTGATATTTTAAAATACAAATTTTATTTATTAAAAAAAAAATTCTTAAAAAGAAAAAGAAAAAAAACCCCAATTAATCTGTTTTATATCAATGCAGTATACTAAGTACAGTAGGGATTTCAATGTGTATCAGGTGCACAGTCACATATTACATTTCCATGCTTCAACTGTTACCCGTCAGGTTTTCATCAATGTTGTCAAAAACAAGCCTAAATCTTTCATTACAGTGCCTCAAGTCTGTACGGCTTAGTGTTGCCATATATTCAATATATAAAACATTTTCGTGACCTCTGACATAACATATGCCTTGTTATAGAGAACAGAGATCAGCATGACCAGTGGGGAAACACTGCAACAACAATACCACCAAATTGAAAGTATGCACAAATGAACTCTCAACATCGTCAACAGTGCAGAGGCAGAGCTCAAATCAGGCAAAATATCCTGCACTACTTGTTGCCTAATCTAAAGCTTTGCAGCGCACACTAATCTTTCACTTTTGTATACACTCCACATCCTACTGTGGCACCAACTGCCAATCAGAGACACTGGAAGAGCAAGTCTTCTTTGAGTCAGTCACAGTTCAGAATGTTTTCATACATCCCACATAATGGCTGAACACAAAAGAACCATTCACACACAGTGAACGTGCAAGACATCTCATAGCAGTCCCACAGAGCGCCAACACTGACTGTTGTGACTGAGCGTTCAACAGGGAGAACACTGACTGCTGTGCTGAGAGGGTTCTCCATCACCATGACTTCCATCATCAGATGCATCGGAGTGCATCCACATCAAACGCATTTAAAGAAAAACTTAACGCTGTCAGTGATGCAGTACTAGTGTTTCGGGAGACTTACAGTGAACTTGCAATGTTACTGTTAGTTAAACACAAGGGTGGTGCAAATTCAGTGTTGCATAGCTCAGTTATATAGCTTTCAGTCCCAGACACACGTGAGACACGAAGACGGACACAGGCTTCTATTTTACTTTCACTTATTCAGACTGGATTAATTTTACACAGAATGGTGGGGTAATGTAATTATCATCATCAGTATCCCTCTTGGCTTTTAGTCAGTTCAAATACCTCATGTCAGGTATTCCAGGTCTGGCAAGATTACACAGGCTTTTTAGAATTAACCCTAGGTAATAATGCACCAATCCAAATAGAAGGATTCAGTCACATCATGTGGGAAAGAGCTGCTGGGCTTCATCTACAGTATGGAGACACTCCAGCAGAATATCAAAAGAGCTTTTCTACCGTCTCTAAACCGACATCTTGGCTGAGTTTATAACGTACAACAAAATACACTTTAAACGTCTTGTCCGAGAAGTGACACGCAACTTTCTAGCACAGGTATAGACTAGAGTACACTGCCACCCCTTCACAAGAAAATGAGCAAAAGTTCATATAGAATAAGATTTTATTTTATTAATGCAATAAGGGACATTTTCAGCTTAAACATACAGACATTATAATACATGATTATTTAACTTTTCTAAGCAGAAAAGTTTGCAAGTAGTGCATTTTTATTTATTTTTTTCAACAAAACATTGGTTTCAAAATTATCAACACACACAAACTGAATATTTTCTGACTTCCTCTAATGTATAACAAAGGAAGATCTTGGTCCACTCCAGAACCATATAAGCTTCTTTATATGTCTAGGTTTGTGCATGTGGACTTTCAGTAGAGTTCAAATCCAGACATTGGCATGATCATTACTAAACATTGACTTTGGGTTTCTTTAACTACTTCTATGTTGATCTGGAAGTGCGTCTGGCTCATCATCTGTTTGAAAGCTCTATCTCTGGCCAAGTCCGAACCTCTTGGCAAAGGCAGCCATGTTGTCTCTGGAACATCTTTTTAATTAGCAGAATTCACGGTTTGTTAAGATCACCTCCTTCCATCTTCACAAGAGCACTTGAACTGCCAGCTACAAAACCGCTCCAAAGCATCTCTCATCCACTTCTATACTTTACCATGCCTATCGGGTGCTTTTCTTTTTTTATGCGGCCTCCGCTTAACACTTAAACATGCCAATGGTGTGTGTGATCAAAAAAAGTTTTTGCGCTCATCCATCATTAAACAACTGGTTTTGTACATCCATCGATCTATCTTCGCGTTGAAAGTTCTCTGGGTTTCCCCATAATAATGGGGAACAAGGGGATTTTACATGTATGCATCATCATATTTAAACCGCAGGGGAAGAGGACATAGTTAAAAACAACAACAAACTTCCAGTGGATTGAGAGTAAAATAAATAATACAGCAGATATTTCTGAGAGAACATAGTTCACATTAAAATGCAGTTCTAATGACATTTTTTGTTAGAACAAAAATAGTTTCTCCTATCGCTTTTAAAGAATGATTTCAGTATTGTGTGTAGTGTTTATTTTACACAATCACAATCTTGGACGACAGTGCACGTATATGTTATGGATATATAATTAATACATCAAGAGTGACTTTCGTGGCCACTTGCCCTACCTCATGCAGTTATAATAAAAGGTCAAAGCAATCAGTATACATTAAAGACAAAGTGCATGTAGCAATCATAGAGCTCCTGATGAAGTGACCGTGTACACATTGCAAATAAACGCTTCAGCACTCATTGTATGTTTTGGTACAGTGAAGGTAAAATTATGTGTTGTATACTAAAGTAGGTTTATTTACAGATTTATTTTTATTCTTGTTTAACAAGCTTATGATTTGCATAAACAATAGCTGTTGTGTTCAGTCCCACATTTCAGAGGAGAATCAAGTATAAAACTTATCATCATTTTAAGTGGCTCCTGGTTAAAGTCCAGTACAATTAACAGACATCCAGCAAGAAGATTTGGCACATCTAAGCTTCAGGAATTTCCAGTGTTAAAAAGAAACTGATACACACTTAATCATAAGCAATAAACTGACAGAAAGAAGAGGAAGCAGTAAAAGCTTATGTCATGTCTGTACTAAAAACACATATTTGGAAACAGTGAGGAACTGAAATAACCCCAAAGCAACAACAACAACAAAAAAAAGCAAACTACCCACCATTAAAAAAGAGAAAGCAAATCAATGAATGACCACAAGAAGCACTTGGAGGCAGTTAGCCATGTAAAAGGCTATACAACAAGCCGTAGTCATTGTGTACTAGTAATCTGATCAGACAACTTCTTGACTCAAGAAAAAAAAAAGGACCGAAGTGTTTTGCTTACTGCATAAATAAAATATATTCTCTAAAGCAGGGTGGTTTAGCATTCATGGCAGCTTCAAGAACCTCCAATTTGCTGACATAACAAAAAATTAAAGCAGTAAAAAACTTTAAAGTGCATAGGAACGCATTCCCTGCCTATTCAAAATAAAATGACTGCAGGCTTCTGGATGGTGCAAGACACTATAGTGGGATAAAGACAACTCAGAGCTGTAGACCAAATGAAAAAAAGCATCACTGTTGAGTGGACAAGGCACCAGCGTTTCTATTCAATCAAGCTCACATTTCAACTGCTAATATCGCAAACCTCTCAACATAATTAAAGGCCACTTCACACTGAACGCATTTCTGAGGAGTGTCGCGCATGACGAAAGGGATGAAATGCTTTCATTTTAACTACAGTGTGACGCAAATCTCACGCACAAATACACTTAAAATAATCCTGCTGCACTTTTAAGAAGTTAAGTTTCATAAAGATCCTTTCCAAACACACAGGTTCACTTTCTATGTGCTGCGAGGTTGTGAAGTAATCAGAAGCTGTACATTAACATGGGAGACCAGAAGAAAGGTAATTAGGCTGTTTGATTACAGTCCCAGACTCATGTTACACCTGAAGTGGTCTGCTATTCAACTGTCCCAAGCCACCATGTTCTACTGACACACAACAAATCATGCATGTGCAGAATTAGTGCTTATAGAAAGTGAACAGTGCGGATCGGACTGAAGGTCACTTTTTCAGAGTGAAAGCAGTGCTTTATTAATGCTGTGGGATTACTAAACAGTGATTAATAAAGCACTGCAAAACTTGCATTATTAATAAATGTATAATTATTTATTAACACTAGGGATGTGACGGTAAGGAAAATCGACGTGTGATAACACGGGTATCACCGTTGGGGTAGGGTGTCGTTGGTGCTTTTCCCTCTTTTCCCCCTCGCTTTTAAATTGCTTATGAATGCCTGTGTGCGCCACTTTCGCTTTCAAATTACAGGCAATTCAGGGGCGGCAATTGCTTGAATGGTAGGTTCATTATTATTCTTGATAAACGTAATAAACGAAACCTGACTCCTGCTGATCAGACGCATTCAGTTTTTAATTGTAGCGTCTGTTCTCTAACTGAACTGAACTAACTGACTTTGGGTTTTTAAAACCACTTCTACGTTGATCTGGAAGTATGGCTGGCTCATCATCTGGTTGAAAGCTCTATCTTTGGTCAAGTCTGAACCTCTTGGCAGGTAATGCATTGACTGGAGTACATACTGCTTCAGTACACGATTTCGGATGCAGCCAAGGAAATGTTGCGTGAGCAAAACAGGAAATAGATCAAACATTCTAATATTATAACATGATCAAACATGACGACGTGCATGGTTGAATGCTCAAATCTGATTTGAGGTGAGGAGTTAAAAAAATAAAATGTGACAGTAATTGATAAATGAAGACGTAATATAAAATCACTATTGCTTTTCCACTTGTATAAAAACATCCATCCACCATGAGCTAATTATAGTCAGGTCTACAAAGTATAAATCTGGTTGCAAGAATTTGTACTTTAAATGGTAATGCACACTTCCTGTAATATTGTTTATGATTTGCTGATTAACCAGAATGATGAAAAAAAAAAAAAAAAGTACAATAAAACAAACAAACAAACAAACAAACATCAAGAAATCGGTAATAGTCTTACCTGTGATACATTGAAACTGACCATCATCTCGTTGAATTGTGAAGGCCTCACCTGGGTTTACTTGCACCAAGATTACCTAAGAAGTGTAAAGAAATTCAATTCAGTCACTGACTTCAGAAACACAGTGATGAATAAGGTTTTTTTTATTCCACTCTCACTTCTGTAACTACAGAGATAAGGTGTACCAGTTCGGTATGATTTATCAACACTACACAAACTGGTTTGAGAAATAAGTGTAAAGGATAAAGTGAACATAAACTGTTGGAATTCTCAGTTTTATGGTTTTGTCCTTGGTCCATGCAGTAAAAGTACCCTTTCTGCTCAATTCTTTTTTTTTTTTTTTTTTTTTTTTGGCCAACAAAAGGGCTAGGACTGAACATCCTAGTTTCCTAGATCTAGGACTGAACATCTAGTTTCAGTGGACCAGCTGTCCTTATTCTCTGCTTCCTGCTATAAATACATTAATGATTGACCACAAAGTACATCAACATTACAAAAAAAAAAAAAAAAAAAAAAAGCAGAAAATAGAAAAGGTTTCTGTTAAACGGATCTGACGCGTAACATACTCGCATGTGTGGAAACACAGGGAAAGGTTAAACAAGCAATACATGTAAAGCAGATGCATCATACATGCTAGTTTCCTATAACAGCAGCTTTGACAACAGTGCCAGCTATAATCCAAATCACAAGTTTATATTAAAGTGCTCCTTTGAATACATTATTGTTTCCATAGTAACAGGAGTTTAAAATGATTGTTGAGAGGGCAACCCGTTAGGGTTGGAGATGTTTATTAAATGTTTATTGAATTTTAATCTAAGGATGGATTCTCAGGAGTCAATACGTTTTCAGTCAGAGGACTTTCCAGTTTCAGCGTAACAAACTGCATTTTTGTTTTAAAAACTTCTAGAAAAAGTAAAGTTAAGGTGGTGATGGAACGACTATTTATAGCTGCTATAATGTAAGTGATTGTCTTTCAGATGTTCCACAGCATTAAATGTAGCTATAATCATGTTATTCACAAATAAATAAACAAAATAATTGTAACCACTGCAAAATTGCTGTGGTAAAAGAGGGGGGGAAAAAAACAGTTTGGAACATATTATTGGAAAATGATCAACTTCATGTTGGCAACAGCAACACGACCATAACAGCATGCTTATTCATGTTTAATTCCTCACTTAAATGTCAGTGTTTACACCTTGAAAGCAAACTTCAGTGTAATCATCCTGTTCGACTGCAATGAAAGACCTAAATAAGCAATTGAAACCTCACATTTTGGCAAACGAGTTCAAAGTGAGGTCTGCCACCTTCGAAAAAGCTGATTTTGAAGCAGTTGAAAAACACAGCAGCACATCATCTTTAATTAACTTCAACTAATTTACCAAACTGAAATCTCAATACCTTTATATAATACAACTGAAATATTATGCAGCTTCAATTTAATCTGAAGCCATTATTCATTCTTGAAATGCAGTTAAAGGTAAATAACAGTGTGTTCCAGGCTGTGACTTTCAAACCTACGTCACAGAGGCACGCTAACAGCACTCATTACAGGGACACTTGTTTCTTGAAACCGGTCTGAGTCAGCCCTCTGCTGAGCCTTTGTTAAGGAGCATTCATGACACATCTGGCTTAGCGGAAAGCAGATGCACTGATCTGTTTCAGCAATGCAGGGGTCCTGATCCAAACACCTCCACCAGGAAGTCTTTTTTTTGTATGGGGGGGGTTATTCTCATTGTGAATAAGCTCATAGCCTGCACTCTTACACACTGAGATTATGTGTAGAAAATGGA
>JANDJT010000071.1:11195508-11211212 GCA_024331685.1 Stegophilus panzeri | reverse complement strand
AAAAGATATAATCAAATATTTACAAAAATGTGAGGGGTGTACTCACTTTTGTGAGATACTGTATGTGTGTATATATGCATATATGTGTGTAGACAATATATATGAGAGAGAGAGAGAGAGAGAGGGTATATTTATATATATATATGTGTGTGTGTGTGTGTGTGTGTAAAATATATATATTCATTTTTTCAGAAACATAACAGCAGCATCAGGCTTCTTAATGGTGGCGTATCCCAGCTTATTTGATCTGTATGTGAAGTGACAGCTGATTTGTTCTTTCAGCAGGACAGAGGAAGCTGTGCAGCACATAGTTAGAGTGATGAATTTCCTCCGTCTTGCAGTAATCTGCTTAATGTTTGTGAAAAGATGGAATGAAGCCATGTGATGATTTTGATGGCCTTTTCCATAAACCTTGTCCATCATGACTTGTGGTTTCTCTGTTTATCCTACAAATATTTCATAGTGTTCTGATGCTACGGTATACAACTTGGTAAAAGCCACCGAAAATGCGATCGCGATATATCGTGACGAGGATGGGGAGACGAGGATGGAGAGAAATCAATTTAGCTGTCTTGAGCAAGCGAGAGGAGGCATAGCAGTGTGTCTAGTGGGGTTGTGTGTGTACATGTACATTTGAGTGTGTACATGAGAGAGGTTGTGTTATTCAGAGCCCTCCCGCATCCAGGATCAAACAACCGCTCAACTTGAAATTGAATTCTTCAACATTGGGTCGTCTTCTCGACTACCAGTTCCTTCCCTGTTTACAGACATCAAATCAACATGGCTACATCATCTCTACTTTTAAATTAGTTTATAGCAGTACTGGCCTTAGATCAGTTAATATACAGACAGTACTTGGTTAAATCTCTAACACTAATTCACTAATGTTAGTTGGCTAGCTTGTTGCTAACACTACCTGCTATTATCCACTGGCCAGCTTGTTGCCAACTGTACTCACTATTGTGCGCTGTTGTCACTGTGAATAAATAAATAAATAAATAAATAAATAAATAAATAAATAGTGGTTAAATTAGTGTTTCATGAGTTTTACGTGCTTTAACAGAGCAAACAGGAGATGTGCTTTCAAGGAGGCATCCATGTTTCCTTCCCCCATTTCACGCTGAACGTGCTGAGGTTGGAAATGACTGTTACAAGCTGTAAATTATCACTTACAAGGCACTATGAATGTGGGGTTATTACACTGATAAGTCTGTCCACTAAGAATTAGAAGGAGGACTTTTCCATTAAGGACCACGTTGCTGGCCACAGCTCATTCCTCAAGCTCGTTTACTAAAAACAGGGCTGACTGCGTAGACATACACAGCACGACTAAGTGTTTAATATAAAGGGATGCATCAATACCAATACTGGTATCGGGTATCAATCTGATATAATGGTTATTTCCTCTTACTTGTAAAATATGTTCCAATGGCAACATCCAATGACCATGTGATACTATATACAGCAATCGGGATGTTTTTCGGTATTAACCATCACAGCAGTGAACTGCAAACTGTGCAAATATCCAGAGGAGCTTCTACAGCATCTTCCAATAATACAGGTAACCTGCTAAAACATCTTATAGTCGTGTTTCCACCGCAGGAGCTTTCCCCAGGAACTAGGGACTTTTGGAGGGACTTGGTGTGTTTCCACCGCAGGGACCGGGGTCTAAATTAAGTTCTGGGCAAAATATTTCCCCCTTTGAAAGTCCCTAAATTAGGAGGTGGTACTTTTTCAAAGTCCAGGAACTTTGGGGGTGGACTTGGGCACTGAACATGCTGATTGGTTGAGTGCACACAGCATTTATTTCAACCAGCATTTTTAAAAGTCTGGTGCGGTGCGTACACAAGCTACACATGATACTCTTCCCATGCTAGCTAAAGCGAACCCATGCTACATCACTCATATAAATAGATATCTGGCTTGAATTTAAACAATGCTCTTATCGTTTGCATCAAATAGGCGAATTTTTTAAACCAGTGTTGTCAATATCAACTTAAGAAACCACATAAGCAGGCCACAGGAGTTCATCTAAAAATTAACCTGACACAAAAAGCTGTGAGCCATTTCAGCGCTGCTCACCGCATTGTGCCCTCACTATACCGGCAAAAAACGACTGCATCCCAAATAACCTCCTACTGACCATAAAGTGCACAACATAGGCTGCAAAAAGTATTACTGCAGATGTAGGGCCCCTCTGTAAGGAACAAAGGGTCATTTGGGATTCATCCCCGGCCTATGGCGCTGCTCCAACACAAGCAAGAAGGGTAACTTCATAAACCTCAGTGCTAACAGTTGTTTATTACGATTCAAATCAACACAATGGAGTTTCTTAAACAATACGACCAATGGACCGACGACGAGGTTCAGGCCTTATTAAGTATTTATGCCGAGGACGAAATACAGCGGGAACTGGAAACGGCGACCAGCAATGAAAAAGTATACTTAAAAATATCGAGTGGGTTTAAGTGAGCTGGGCATTGTTCACACAGGAAAAAGAGTGCTGAGAGACACTCGAGAAATTAAAACAGGACTACAAGAAAATTCATCCTGGACTGGAAGGAGCAGTCACGCGCAGTCATACGTCACCAAACTAATTTGCCTAATCTTCACGGTACTTCAGACTGCGATGGAAACAGACAATAAAAGGTCTGGAGGAATCAAACGGTCCCTTGAAAAAATGAATTGTTCTGAGTAATTTCAGTGGAAACGTGACTTGTGGTTAACATAAACCCAAATCTTTAAGAGAGAGTGTGAGGGCAGCTGACCTGAGGGCACTGAGCAACATCAGTAAGCGTGGTCATTAAAATGAACGCAGGGTGCCATTAATAACACAAAGGTGAGCAAGTGAGCATGCGCAGAAGCCGACAGCACTTCAGTTCTGCGAGCACTAAGCACCTACCTTTGTACAGCAACAATCATAAAGAGCTAAATAATAAAAAGATGTTCTACAACACCCCTGATTGCTTAATACTGTATATATTAAGGAGTACCAAAAAACATGTGCCGTCACATAAAAATTATTTGTTGCATTCCTAGATATACATGCAATTTCCCAAACCTCTCCATCATATTCCTTTTATATAGCTGTGGAGTGCTGGATATAGATCTGGTGTAATAAGTGTTGCCATTGGTTTTTATTTTGGTCAGAATGATGGTCAGCCAGCAGGGTTCAGATCGTTGTTGATTGGCGAGAGAACACCTTTACATGTATGAGCTCCTTGCCGAGAGCTTTACTTGCCTGGTAAGAGCTGTACGCAAGAGATTTTTCAGCACAACCTTTTACTAGACCTTCAAGACATGAGATGATGGGAAATGTATATAAGTGACATTTGAAAGAGGTCATGTATTTTCACTCACTACAATACCCAACTGACACAAAGTTTAATAATAGCACTTTTCCACCAGATGGTATGGAACAGTTCAGCAAACCAAGCATTCCACTCTGTACTCATGTCCCCTTGTTGAATTTGGTTACACTTCTTGCTCGGGTACCATGCACACGAAGCTGGGACATACGGGAGGAGATAAAAATAGTGAAGTAGTACTGACTGATTAAACACAGTCATCACAGTCTTCCTGATTAATGTCTGGCTGAAACTGCTTCTCTAACAGCACAAAAATCATCAGTAGTAGGTTAGCGTAATGTCTTAAGTTTCTCACTCTTTACAAAAGTGCATTTTCCAGCGGATTTAAGAGACCAGCCATTTCGATACTTTAAGCTATTCTAAATGACAATTTCATTTTCATATTAATTTTTATTTACTTACTCACAGTAATTATTTTTACTGCTGTTAACTTTAGCTTACATTTCTCCAACATGATCCAAATAAAATCTTCTAGTTAGGACAAATCCCAAGTGACCTCCTATTCACTTTTTTTTTTTATTTTATTTTTTTTTTGCTGCTATATAGGCTGTAGCATGATGGAGCTGAGCACCCTAATGAACTCATGAACAATACAGGGAGTGCATGCTGCCATTAGCAAATATTTGACACTAAGAGAAATGTGGAAACAGTTTATTTTAATAAATGAGATATGCCCATTTCAATTTTGAAATCATTTATTTGAATTTCAGGTATTACTTTATTAGAGGTAGAGTTATGTGATAAAGTGAAGCAAGCACTTGGCCGGGATACAAATATTCCTCCATTTGCATGTGTTGTTGAGCTGTGGCGAGTCACACTGTTCAGTGGACAAGAATTATTAATGACCGGTGGCTAGTAGTAGGTCAGCTACACATTGCTTTAAGGCCCAAGAAGGAATACCATCTGGACAACCAGGTTTCCTGTGATTTAGCTTTTTGCTAATGCTGCACAACTAAAATGATGGATTTCAGTGAGTAAAAGGAATCTGTAGGTAGTATTGACTACACGTATTCAATTCCATGCTTTAGAGGAAAAGCTATAAAAAGCTAGAGGAAAAGGTCTGTCTATACTGCAAAGTTTAAAGCAATTAAATAATTACATTTTTATTACCCAATATCTATTCCATATGGCTTTTCTTTTTGAGCTTTTGGGTTTTTCTATTTGCATATAACTTTTTCTTACTGACCAGTCTGTAAACTTTATCTCTAGCCGTTTGAACAATTAATTATTGTCCTCTGTATGGGCATGAATACATCCAGAGTGGTCAGAATGTAACAGTTTAAAATCAAATCTCTCTGCTCCAGTGATCAATAACCAATCAGTCTGTTATTGAGCCTAGCAATAGGAGCAAACTATATGATGTAGCCATCAATTGAGTTAAGAAGTTGCAACAGCGTAGGAGTCTAATAACTCGTGCTCCTCTCAGTTATGATCATCTCAATCATCAAGCGTCCTAACAAATCTTATTTTTGACAACCTCTTAAAAATCAGAGTAGAGCTGATAAGAGGCTTGATGGGCTGAATAAAGTCTCACAATGAGTGATGTCAGCATGATGTGACCTTAACATAAACAGCTTGTGTTATAAGATAATCAATAAAGCCACCTGGCATTTGGATTATTATTGAGCTACTTATTGAGCTTCATTTCCGGTGAATTGTGAAGAAGCAATACTTCTAAAGTGTCGTATTCCACAATTAAAGATATTTCAGGTACTACAACTCAAACAGCTGTAATAACCATTCAAGAGATAATACATATGGTTCATTAGTCATGCTGGTGAATTTACAGTAGCAAGTATTTATTCTCTACTAATCCTTTCCTCATACACTGAATAAGTACAATGCGCAATGGCTACTCGCGGTGTCACCGTGCCACAGTTTCAATATTTTCATCGTAATTGTAACATTTTATTGCTTATTAATTGTGTGAAATTTGCTGAATGATTATTTGAGTTATAATGTTACGTGTTTGGTTTAGATTTGTATCCTCGGTGGTTGATTGTATGGGAAAGTTTTAAATCTAAATGAGAGGAAACATCACTGCTTGGCATGAAGATAACTTAGGTTATTTGTAGTTTTAGTAGCACTGAAACCCTAAATTCAGACCAAGTTAATGGACAACTGTTTGCTAAAGGAACTGAAGATGTGCAATTCTGTCAGTGGCTTTTATCGTTGGTCATACTACAAACCCAAACACATCACATTTACACGGTTTACAAGCTTGCAAACATGCATATGATTTACATTCACAGCAATTAATGGCGCTCCAAAGAAGAGCGAGAAAAACCTAACCCTGACTTGAAAATTGAAATAACCCCATTCAACAGTTCTATGTTCAGAGAATACAAATTTAGCTTGCAAATATTGCAGTTTTCTACAACAGCAATATTGTGCAAGCCAATCTCTTAATTAACAACATATTATGGTGCTCCAGCACACAGTGAACTGCATTATGTTGGAACTCTTTGCTTATTTATCATCTCAAATCTTGAACTGCTGTCAAACAAAACAACAGAACACTACCCAAGCAAAAAACTGCTTTCTATCACCCAAGTAAACTTCCTTTTCTTAGCAATGAACTGGACGCAGATCAGCCGCATGAGTGTAATGCCAGTCATGTGCATCCAACTGGGTTTTGGCAAAAAAATAAAAATAAAATACAATAATAACCATACAGCCCGCTTTGTACCAGTGATGAGAAATGAGGTGAGGGTGCTTGACAGTGAAAGTAGGGCTCTGACAGGAGAGAATGAGAGAGTCACTGCGGGGAGTATTGACTTACACAACGATGGGCCGATGAAATCAATCTGACTGGAGGCGACCAGGAATGACTGTTCTCCAGACTGGCCTCTCTGGCGTGTCTCCTAATTCTGAGACAGACTGGGTGGTGGTATGGCAATAACAAAGCCGGATGCAGTTTGATGCAGCTGTATCTCAAGCATGGCTCCCTTTTCAAACAAGCCCAACTTCCATCAATCAACCAAACCAAATATTTCCATCAAGTAACCAAACCACAATAAATAAAAAAAACAAACAGGTTTATCTTTGGCTAGGGAATATGTACTAATGAAAAATAGCTACAAATCTATAAATCTAAAACTATAATCCATCCTAAACTGAGGTAAATATCCAGTGAGCATTGTGAGAAAACCAGAAGATAGTTGATGGCAAGTAAAATGAGCTGTGTGACATGTATATCCTCAGCCCAAGGCCTACTATCTGCAAGAGAACATTCAGATCTCGCCCAGATCAAAACCCACATGAGACTCAAAGATCTACTACATGTCCCAAATCAGGTCACGGCAAACACAAAAGGAAAACTTCAGTCTGCTTTTTGCAGGACATCATAAGAGCTGAATAGGAGCAGCCCAGTGCTACTGAAACCTATTATGCAAATGCAACCTTATCCTTTTGGTGTTATCAACATGCTCCTGGTGACAAGAGTAAGAACTCTGCTCCAGCGCAGTGAATAGAAAGCGCTGTTATTTGAGACACTTTGCTAGCCCTACTGAGAATGTTCTCAGCCATTACCATTTTCTCTGCCTTTATACGACGCACGCACACCAGAAGAGAGCGAAATCAGAACAAGAGAGGACGCATTGCTATGGAAACATTGCTTTGTTCAGCAATGACCAGAGGGAGAAATGGCACTGGGTTAGGCAGAAAGCCCAACAAGATTAATGCTTGCTTCTGACAGTTGATGATTTCAGCAGGCACAGATCTGGCCATTACTCAGGTGCTGTGGTAGGCTGTAATTCATGACTCCAGCGCTGCCTCTGAGCCACATCCATGCCTCTTCTGGTTGATGTTCAACAGCAGAGATACAGCATCATGGCCTTCAATTTCTACAGAGTATAAACCTCTCCATTTTTCTGACGAGGAAAGGCATACCTCAACAGTCCTGGTTATTTGGTGATTGCTAAATCAAATGCAAAAATGAGAGAGATACTTGCAATGTCTGCTTACCAAAAAAAGGTGGCTCAGCATTCTGTTTCACGGAAGCCCGAAGACAAAATTTTGCTAGCCACACCTCACGAAGCCCGTATCATCACAGCGGTAGACAAATCAGAATTTAATTTGCTAGCCCGCCAAGGAAAATTAAAGCTCCAGTGTGCTGCCCAGTCATAAGTTTCATTGCCTGGAAAGCCTACTAGCTAGACTCGAAAGTGCTAGCTTATGTAATAACGTATGGACAGCTAGTAGGCTATTTAAGTGCAGCAAATGAGAAAGTCACCAAGTCACTGGCAAAGTAAAATATAATTTGAGTCTGGCTAGTGGCTTTATTTTTTGTACCAGTCAGCAGATCGCACCTTCACTGATGTGTGTAGTGCAGCAGATGGTGGGATTTGAAAGCAAGCATTATATAGTTAAAGTAGCAAGGTGCATCAGTCCCCCCCCCCCCAAAAAAAAAAAAAAAAAAAACAAAACACACACAACGTTTAAACATCTCTACGTGCAAAATGAATTTTAGGTTTTGCAAAAGTCAATAGGATTCATTTTCCTTCTCTGGTTGTTGAACTAAAAGCAAAGCTATAAACAAGTAAAACTCGACAACAACTGTGCAAGAGGTATGCCTCAACCTAAAACATATCTAGTCCTACTTATTACTAATTTGTACACCTGGGGGTACGCATTACAGAAACGTTCTCTCTTAAGTCTTAAGATAAGATCTGATAAGTTAAATTAAGATTTTTCACAAATTCGTCTGACGGAAGCAAATCTTAACTTGATTCTTATGCTATCTTACAAAATCCTATCTTATATCTAGTTCAGAAATCTTCAACTGTTCCATCGAGTTTGATAATCAACTCTGAGGTCTGTTACCAAGCAACCAACAACTGAATTAAACTTTCAATGAAAATGGAGTAAGTTGAATAGTAAAATCACTTGCACCATGACTGGTATTGACAGTTCGTTGGCTTCTGTAATGTTGGTCGCAATTCCTGTGCTAATTGCATTATCATATTTCATAGAAGTCTGTAATTATTTATCAGTGTTTTGTTGTCAAAGCACAGAACATCATCAGAGTACTCCAAAAGTTTTTCCACTATTAAACATCACAGTTCTTCGTCTTGCATCACAAATAAACGTAACGCCATTCTCAGATATGGCTATTGTAATGTGACCGTTATCACTGGCCTTAGGACACAAGTGGGTTTATCCTAAATAAGACACTTTTTAGGATTTTTTGTCATGTTAGGTTGCTTCTGTACCCTTTTCCTATCTGTATTTACGATAAGATAATGCACTTAAGAAATGTTATTCTGTAATAGCTTTTGTCCTAAATGAGGTCCTAACTGAAATTGCCATGGTTACCAAACAGATAAGATAGGATTCTAAAGTTAGGATCTTTCTGTAATACACCCCCTGAAATAGCCTTAAAATATACTTTAAACAGAGAGAAAGCTATCAAACAAAACCTACTTCCTAGACAGTATAAATAATAAAAAGACAAGATTGAGAGTACAGTACCCTCATTGCAAGAATAAAGTCTCAGGACGGAGGCATAAGAAATTTTTTTTTTTTTTGACTGGCCATGAAACCTGCTTGTCCAGGGCTAGCGATCTGTCCAGCTCTTTATCAGAACATGTCCTGATCTTTCACAGCTCTGCACACTACCGCCTCTCAACCACCTCCTCTGGAGATAACTGGAGGAGATGTATGTGCCCCAATGGTCTCTTTGTGATCTTTTGATCTTTCTGTGAAGTGGCTCATGATGTTCATGAACTTAATGCTCCTCCTCAGCCTCTGTTAGGACTCAGTAAAAGAATAGTGAAGCACGAAAGTTCAGCAGCCACCAATAACTAGCTACTATATTCAGATGCACTATTCAATATGCAAACAAAGTGTGTTGGAAAAATAATTACTTAATAATTAAGCACATCCAAGCTGTAGTTCACTTTTCACGCAGTGAAACCCAACAGTTTTGTCAACAATTACAAAGAACTTTAAGTCTTGTGGGAAGCCCTAACATTTTAAGTTCTGCTGCCAGCTGGGAGTTGGCTGTTCTCAAACACAGACTGAAAATGCCCTTATGGCTGAATAAAAGAGCAATACAACCATACTACCAGAGGGTTTCTATTCCCATATGAGCAAAGAGGCCAATTTTATTCCATTTCAAGATTTTTATACGTTCTGAAAATTATGGACTTTCCCCACGTGTGTGGCTTTTTTCAAATATTCTACGTGAATGGTTTATGACAGTTTACCTGGAGGACTCTCATTACTTTCTATCCACTCACGGTCATATATAAAGATGTAGTCTTTAAACACTGTGCAATATGGTCTGAGCTTATTATACAGAGTTTTATTTGTACATTTGAAGGAGCACTGCAGTCATCTCCCAGCCAAGATAAACATTAAAATGCCCCATTATGCTTTTTCAGATATTCATGTAGTGTGTTATACAGCTGTTTGTGAATGTAAAAAGTCTGCAAAGCTTCAAAAATCAAAAGTGAATGATAAATGGGGTTGTTGACTCCCAAAAGAAAGAACCAGTTCTGAACAGCTGAAACGAGTCGTCAGGAATTCCAGACTTCCTGTACATACCCCACCTCTGGTCTTCATTGGCTGCCCCCGAACGACGTGTACTTTGACCCGCTCTCAAATGCTACAGTTGCAGTTGT
The DNA here is from genome assembly GCA_024331685.1 of Stegophilus panzeri. Classification (NCBI taxonomy): domain Eukaryota; kingdom Metazoa; phylum Chordata; class Actinopteri; order Siluriformes; family Trichomycteridae; genus Stegophilus; species Stegophilus panzeri. The sequence continues at coordinate 11,201,218 of JANDJT010000071.1, read as the reverse complement.
GTCCTGAAAGAGTTTGGTTTGTCTAGAAGACGTTGTTTTCTGCACTGCAAAAGCAAAACCACTTTGCATGGACTCCCAAAGGATGAGGATGTAAAGTGTCAGTGGTTAGAGTTCATTTTTAAAATGATACCACAGCAGTTCGACTCCGACCTTCATTTGTGTTCCCGTCATTTCACTAACAACTGCTTCTCAAATCTAGTTGAAGTCAACGCGGGATTTGCAAAACGATTATTCGTTAAAGATGGGTCCACTTTATTTGGACCATCTTGTGCCTCTGGATCATAACCTGCAAGTATGATTAATTATATGTATACATTTTCTACCAAGCGTTCCAAATGCGTAGTTTTGTGTTGTATACATGTACAGCCAGCGCTCAGCGGTAGGCCTCTGCTTACCGGCTAACTCATGAACCAAGAGAATCATCATAGTACATGTGCACTCCAACACCATCCCCACCCCACTACACCAATATATTAACTATAACATATATCCACACTGATCATTAGATTATTATGAACATGTATTACCACTGTATATGATCAAACCATGTTTGTTACTCTAGGGAGATTGTCACTTATAGTCAGAAGCACCTTCACAAGTTTCTAGTCATTAAATCCCACCAAGGGACTTGTGTTAGAAGCACAATTACTGCTTTCTTTTGAGCTTTTGCCTATAAAGGTCATTCAGATTCCAGCGCCTATGTTGACAACACAGGAAAAAATGGCTGCAAGCACTTTCGATCTATCTTGTATGCAGCCTGCACCTATGAGGCACATTTTCTTAAATAGAATGCCAATATCTGTGCTCTTTTTGACAGGAACATGCAGGACACATTTACTCACAGAACTGGGGCCAGCTGCTCATTTTCCAGGATGTCTCTCATATGGATAAGCCTATTTCTATCCAACTGAATCGAAGATACTAGTATGTTGGCATGTCACTGCACACTATTTCAGCCTCCTATGGAGTACGGCACTCAGCTAGAGGCGTGGACACATGATGGATAGGATAAGGGAATGTTGTTCTGCAGTACGTTCAGCCACCGCATGCATTTGACATGACTGTATCCTGTATCTATGGCACATAAAAATATACAAACTATTCAATATTATCAAAAGGTTAAACATTTCTTCTCTTCTATCCTGTCTGCATTCAACTTTGAGAAATGCCTATATCTTTCCCACAGTGTAATGAAATGCTGAACAAATGTTTAAACAATTTTACGTTACTTAAACAGCCCCAGGGCTCCAATAAAGAGTATGCTATTTAATCTGCCTTCTCTCGGAGATCTGGGAGAATGACATGGTCAAGAACAACTGCCAGTAGTCTAACTGCCAAGAATAGACTCTCAGTCCAAGACACTCAGCCTGCGGAACTATCTAACCACAGCCACGCAAAAAACTGGGCAGAACTCTGTTGAGTAACCAGAGATGTGCATCCTTTGCATCATGGATACTAACAATTCTAACTATACATTCTTTGTGCATGCGGGTTCACAGTATGCAAGGCCAATATTAACCTAAACTGAAAGCAGTTATGGATTAAGGTGCCTGGGTCTTTATGGGGCCTTGAAGGGGTCTGGTAGGTAGTAACACTTAGGGGAACTCTTTTGTACCTTTTGTATGCAACATCTATCTGGAAATGTGCATGTGCTGTACCTTTAAGTCCAATTATAAACCTAGATTTGGTTTAATATAGGTATTGGCATGCACTTAAAGGAAAAATCCTCCCTGAAAGACTTGCATATAAATAATATTGTGAGATCTTCAGCGGCATCCAAGAGTTATTTTGTAATGAAAGTCTAAAGCCACTGGTATACTTCTTTTTTATTTATTTATTTTTTATTTTAATGTGTACGCTAGCGTGTGTGCACAGTCCTATGCATAGCCTTTCAAAGTATACACCCCATTTGACGTGTACGCGTACACAGGCGGTCAACGCATGCACATTACGACAACTTGCACTACCCCTCCTGGCCTACAATAATCAGTACAGAGCAGTAAAGCAGGTCTTCTGGTGCGCGAGGACGACAACGAAGAAGACGCCACGATTGGCACCCATATACAAATCCTTATACTCTTTAAGGCTAGAATTATACAAATACGGATACTTTCTAACCCGCACTCGTTTCAGTCGCTTCCGTTTTTTTCTTCAACTACCTTGACAATCAACGGCCCTGGGTCACTGCTGTCACCTTGTGGAACAACTAAGTAGTGCAAAATAATTAAACGCGCATGTGTGACCTGAAAAATCTGGCGGCGCGCTACAGTACGCGCGTACTCTGATGACGAAATTTGCGTCACGCGTACTGTACGCTGTTTCTAGCGTACACGTAAAAAGTGAAGCATATTTTCTGCTTCAGTTGACCACAATGCCATTCAACTACCTGCTAACAGTGCCAGTGGGATTTAAGTACTTACCTTCATCCCTACCTAAAGAGACTGTCCAGCTCTCTCACCTGCTCAGCTGTACACTCTCCTCAAAAGGATCAGCTACCAAAGCTTCAACTTTCACGCTAACACCACCATCAGTGCCCTTCTTCTTCCTCCGAGTCTCCGCAGTAACTCAGTGCAACTCCTCGTATCGCTGCACTGCATTCTGGAAATTTGAGTTCAACATTTATGGTCACCACTACTTCTACGTTGGATTTCTCATAAACATGATCTTGAGCTTCTCTGGAAAATGGTGAATGACCAAAAAAAAAAGATCTTGCTTTTTTGTTCACTTGTCTGAGATAGCTGATGTTTTCTTCTCCTATTAAACACTATTATAACTGTACTAGCAATCATTAGCGCTGAAGACCATTAACCTCTCATGGAAATAACGAACATATAGTAACAACCTACAAATTAGCACAAGAGTCGCTAAACACGTCTCATACCATATATCTCTGCATAAACATTAAAACATGTATCAGGGTGAAGTTTTCCTTTAATAATAAAAAACAAATGGTAATTAAAATTTGTACAAAATTGTTTGTAATTAATATTTGGCAAAGACAAAAGTAGCACTGACTATAAATGAGAACTTGCATTTGACATCCTAAGAAGGTGATTAAACATTGATTATATTTCATTGGAGTGTCCATAAGAACAGCCAGTCACCTAAATCATGGTCTTATCACACTTTAGACCAATCTGCTATTTTATCCTTTGGGTGTGACTTTTGAACGAAGTACATGGAGATAACGGCAACAAAATGTCAGGCTTCATTTGAATAAAAATGATTTTTATTTGCTTTGAGAGATAGATTTCGGATGCAGGGACACTAAAGACTTAAAACAGACAACGCTAGGTCTATTTAAGACTTTGTGGTTTACAACATAAGCTTCTCTGAAGCAGGTTGCTATAGTGATTGAGCTACCTAGACATCGAACCACTTTTGTGATACCATTAAGCCCAGGTTAAACCCAAAGCTGTCTCGATATCCTAAGAACCCTTGCTTTGTGATACACCTTTCTAGAGGCAAGCATGAGGTCTGGGTTGCACTCAGGGTTGTGGCAATAATGGCCACGCTAGCAAAGGGTTATGAAACTCAAGCAGGTCTTTTATGTCTATTGCAACAGCCATTGCCGTTCACAAGCAATATCAATTGTGCCTCCTCGCAACAGTGTTAGGTTAGATGTGATTCTTAACAGCCCCAAAGGTACACAAGCACAAAATAAAAACGTTTCAAGGCAGTGTATAAATCATGAGCTGTGAGGCGGGGAAAAAAAATAAAAACATAACAGGGCATGTATCAGGGCTGATAGGTAGACCCTTGCAAAACAAAGGAAATGGGAAAAAATGGTTCTGATCTCTACAATCTTTACAAGTGGGTAAACAGCTGGGTACCTTGGCTATCAGGTTAAAAAAATAAATAAATAAATAAATAAATAAAAATAGTGAAGCATCTGAATCATCTGGGTCAAAATCTGCTGCAGACAAACAGGGAGGCAGAGAGAAGAGAAGAGCACAGAAGGAAAGGGAGGGGGGTGGTAAATGAATGGAAAATGTGAATCGCGTCATGCATATTCCACTTGGTTTTCGTAAAAGAGTGATGGCTATGCTGCTAGGCAGTGACTCCTGCGTAACACTGATATTTGGCCAGTTTCCACTGGTGATACCTCACCAGTTTCCACTCTAATCTGGATGAAGAGTAATGGGCCAGTGGTGCGTTAATACCAAGCAGCACACTGGGCAACAAGTGCGTTGGTGGAGGATGGTGGCTGAATGAGTGTGTAGCTAGAAAAGGTCACGGACAGTGGGATCAGCCATCACACTACATTCTTATCAACTGCACCTTCGGGTGCTCTCCTAGTATACCATTTTCTCACATGGGCCGTCTACAACCATGCTACACAAACCCAATCGCTTTACACACACTTTAAATATTACCATGCACAAGAACATTCTACTTAATCGCGCCCTGATTTTTACCACGCGTTATCTCGCTCTCTAACACACACTTGTCAAAACCATTAGTGGACAACATACAGCACAGTTCACACCTGGAGAGGGACCCTTGACTAAGGTTTGACAGGGAGGGCACAGAGCCACTTACTTAAATGCCACAGCACTAAGCTATGCACATGACTTCCTCGACAGATATTCTATAATTAACACCAAGCTAGCAATTCCTGTTCAAACTAGTGAAAGGTAATTACTATTCTAATCCGGCAGTAAATGTAGATGGTAAATGGCACACTTATATAGCGCTTTTATCCAAAGCACTTTACACTGTGTCTCATTCACCCATTCAAACACCAATGGTAGCAGAGCTGCATGCAAGGCGCTAACTTGCCATTGGGAGCAACTTAGGATTCAGTGTCTTGCCCAAGGACACTTTGGTATGTGGAATTACGTGGGCCGGGAATCGAACCACCAACCCTACGATTAGTGGACAACCCGCTCTACCACCTGAGCCACGGCCACCCCGTGATGTGTGAGGTGCAACCTTTTACAATCAACACCACATCAGACAGTGTACACATATTTCCTCTGATGGGGGGGGACAACAGATTTATACTTTGCTCAAGAAAAAAGCCACAAAGGAGGGGTTAGACAGAGATTCTGGATTGCTTATGAAATGTCTGTAAATGAAGTCACTGCATTTAACAAGCGGCAAGATTGATGAATGAGTCGGGCAGCAAGTGATCAAATTAACAGAAGGGAAGAAAGATGATGAGGTAATGATAATGAGAATGTATAGATGAATGGCATGATGGAATTTTCTAGCTACTGTCCAGTGAAGCATAGGCACTTAGCCAGGTTTCCATACACATAATGGGGAAACTTTCACTTCCACATAATGCCATCCTTCAGTCTTGCTCTCATTCACATCCTTCTCTAGAACATGGCTCACCATCAGGCCAAGGCTGTGACGCACTGCCTGATTAGGACCGTGAACCTGCTCAAAGCCCGTTCTGTGATATATAACATGATGCACAAAAATACTGCCCAACCCCACAAAGCGCAATGTTTGCCTGACTGACATAAGCATTTGATATTAAATGATATTAAAATCATCACCACTATAAGGTTGTTACGGGGTGAAATTTCCATGTTATGATAACCTAGTCTAAAAATTTCATGGTATTAATTTACCTTTTTTTCCCCCCCAAATATAAGCTGTGGTGAAAAGGTGAAAATTAAGGGATAATTTATTATAAAATTTTGTTTGCACTTCCTTGTGCGTGTATGTATGTACGTACGTACGTACCTATATATAT
>JANDJT010000071.1:11181931-11195408 GCA_024331685.1 Stegophilus panzeri | reverse complement strand
TATATTAGATAGATAGATAAAAATATGTTTAAGGTATTTTTCATAAAATGTCATCACTAGAAGCTGAAACAGAGAGTGGCTGCAAGGATAAGTAGAGGCAAAAAAAAAACAAAAAAAAAAACCCATCATTGTAGTCTGCAGTGTTGCTTAGCATAAAACGAATGATTGTTGAGTTATGGTCAGCAATGGCAAGTTCTGTGTGTTTGATTGGCAGCTGTGGCTCAGGTGGTAGAGTGGATTGTCCACTAATCGTAGGGTTGGGGCATGTCTCCACATGCCGAAGTGTCCTTGGGCAAGACACTGAACCCCAAGTTGCTCCCGATGGCAGCTCTGCAGCCATTGGTGTGTGCATGTGTGTGTGTCTAAGAATGGGTGAATCAGAACAGTGTCCAGCGCTTTGTAGAACCGCTAAGGGTAAAAAAGCGCTACACAAGTGCAGACCATTAACCACTGAGAGCCGACGTGTATAATTAAGTTAGGAACACGTGAGTGGCAGCAGAGGTTAGTAATTTAACGTTTTCAGTATAATACACTGAATATTAATACAGCATTATAATACACAGCCAAAGAGATTTTAGTGCAAAAAAAAAAAAAAAAAGAATGAAGAGGTAGACAATAATAGCCAGAAATCCATTTAAATGGTATTTTGAGAAATTCAGTGATGACGTAACTGTCTGAATATACACCGTGACACCGTAACAACCCTATTCAACATCTTTTCTATTCATAAGATGAGCAAAAAAATAAAGTTTTTTTGATACTGAGTATTCAGACTAGCAATAGTGAATAATGTGGAAATCAGAGCAACTTTCGTCAAACAAGAACGAAACACGAGCATCTGACAATAAAATATGCTGAATGCAAACAGTCATTAATCTTAGCTGTCTGCAATCAGACTCTGGCATGCCTACTTGTTGGGCACCATCTCCGTTGACCATGCTGGGTTGAGGTTGAGGAGGTGGTGGTGTGAGGAGTGGCAGATCTTGGCTGAGTAACTGGCTGGACTCCAGTGGAGGGGTGTGTTCAGCCATGACTCCTTCATTCAACCTAGAGGAGGCACAGGACACACAGTCAAGTCAGTTATACTGTATGTACTTGGACATAAAAGACCTTAGAGCAACTGTACAACAATACATTGACGTTGGAATGGCGATCATTACTGACGTGTTTTTATCCAGGTGAAAAATTCTCAACCATCTACGGTACTGTGCAAAAGTTTTAGGCACCCTATTTTTTTTTTTAGTACAAACTTTGTTATAGATTTTTTATTTATGAGTCAGTACAAAAAACATGCTAGATTGCCAAACACTGGTTTTCTAGCACAAAATTAAATGTTACAGAAAATTTTTTTGTATGTCAGTAAATAAAAGCAGCAAATTTCATAAGAGACACTTTTCAGACGAAAAAACAATGATGGCTACTGGGTTTTGCTGCAAAAATAAGGAACAAGTGCAACAGTCAGTCTCCAGATGAATCGTGGCTGGTTCTGCAAGATGCTCAATAAAATTTACAGCTCATTTCCTTATAAAACTGTAGAAAGTGTACCTGAGACTACTCTTATGTCACACCAAATATTAACTTTGTTTCCAAATCCAGTGTGCTGTAGTCACTTTGAGGCACATAAAGTACCCCTATAGGTGCAATGAAAACTCAGTCTACATTGACTAATATACTGTTCAATGTTTTTATTCAAAGAGCATGTCTACACCTTTACCCTTCTAGACTTATATAATACTTTGAATATTCACAAATGCAACCTGAAGCAGAGAGTCATGCTCCTGCTCTTCCAAATACACCAAGACAAAATGCTAAGATTCAACAGTGCATAATACAAACCGAGTATGTTTGAACGTCAAGTTATGTTTAGGGGGAAAAAAGAAAAAAAAGAAGAAAAAAAAATTAACATATCTCTGATTCTAACATGTCAGAATGCAAAGATCAATGTTTCCTGATATTGCTCACTACTATTACGCAGTACTGCTCTGTAATGTTAACACACGGCTAGTAAACTAGTTAAGCGCTCAGAAATTGAGACACTAGCCTGATCTCAAAATCTCAAAACTGTCAAAATGTACCCAAAAAACCAAGGCTTGTTTAACAGCAATATAAATTAGCTAGCTAACATTGGCAAATTACTATGGTTTAAGAGGAATCAAACACTTTGGGGCATGCAGTCATTGGAAAATACTCACAGCAGTCAAGTGCCATATGTCAAGTGTTGCAATATGCAAAATAACCTCAAATTAAAATAATAAAGCTACACTTAGAGATTATTCGAATTGCATATTTTATTAACTCAAACTCAAGACTAACTTCTGCATTTATTTAAATCTTAGTAAGAGCGGGAATGTAAAGTTAAACCCTGAGGCTAAGCCCAAATGAATCCGAACAGATCTGAGAACAGATTTATTTATTTATTTATTTATTTATTTATTTATTTAAAACGCTCTCCATCTACACTGGCAGTACAATATCGTCCACTGTCTTCTTTGTTTTGAGCTAAAATGGGTCACATGACAAAATACATAATTTTCAAATATCTCGCTTTTCTCAGTCCACACAACACATGGAGAACGACGCAAATTCATCCACTTCTAAGAGCATTTATGAAAAGCTCTGTTTTCGCTGTCTCGGTGTGAGCGGAAGGCCAAAACGAAGAGAAAAAGAGGTTTTCTCAAATTTATGTGGATTAATGTGGATGTAGCCCGAGTAAAACGGCAGCATCCAAACTACAACAGTTTATAAACAGTTTTTTTTTTGTTTTGTTTTGTTTTTTAAAAACCATTTACGTAGTTCATTTTCCTTCCTGGGGTCAACTGAGGTAAAATACTGAATAATCTGCACGACAAACGTCACTTATTCTTCACCCAGTGCACACTTTTAACACAGCTGTGTGTAACAGAGCTTATTTATAGCCTGACTCATTGTATTTAAGGACTGAGCTGCCTGGGTGACGTGAAACACCACAAAGAAATCTTTTTTATTCTCCCGGTCACATGTATACCACCAGAACCACCACACGCATTCAATATAATGCAAATAAAAGCCCATCAGTCACAGTATGGATCCAGTGACTACAAAGCGCGCGCACACACACACACACTCCTGTGCGGTCTCTGATTGATCAGACTTGCAGTGAATCATAGACAGGGAGCTAATAAGTAGGAAATGTCATGTGTCCTTGAAGCTAATTAGTATCTAGCGCATGCATTAACAGAGCTGATGGTGATCAGTTTAATCAGCCAGCCCCCTGCTTAAGTGTCAGGGGTGATGCGTGTAAGAATGAATCCCACTCCTAGTCCTATTTTTGGACTAGTTTTGCATGGGGAGGTGGGGTAATGCAGTAATTACCAAAGAATCTCAGGGATTTCAGTCCCATCCAAATCCATCACGTCAGTCATTTTCTACGTGACTGCATCTTAAAAGATAAGACTGTATTTTATCGTCTATAAAAATGACCAGTAGAAATAATTCCAGGTAATATATAATGAACTTGAATTGACATCATCTCCTCATCATCTCATGTGGGAAGAGAGGTTTTACGCTTCAGTATAGACACTTCCAGGAAACACTATCGTTTCCCACAAAAATGAAACCAAGTTTAAAAACACAGAACAATAAAAAATATAGATGTTTAATAAGACTTCCCTTCTGGGGGTTGTAGCAAAGCAGGGTTGTTTGCCTAGCACAGGCAAAGCTGTTATGGTCATGTGACCTACTACTGCTCAAACACTTATAATAAACCAGTGGGTCTCAACCGGGGGGGTGCGGAGAGATCAGAAGAGGGCCGCAAATTGTTTTCAAGAAAAAAGAAAAAAAAAAAAAAGAAAGAAAGAAAGAAAAAACACAGACAGGGCATCATTTGGGTACTGTGTATTTTATTGCTTTTCAAATAGAATGTGCTAAATGGAAAACCCCATGTTCCCTCTCTCCCTGTATTTTCTTTTTGCTGCAGAGAGGCAAAGCTTAGCCTGCCTTTCAGACCCCTTTAGCGACTTTTGTGCACAAAAAAAAAAAAAGAAAAAGCGCATGGCGCAAATCTAGCAACTTTTTGGGCACAGCTTACGACTATCCAAATGTGTCCAGTACTGTCCTGCAAGCGTGAGGTCTTGCTTTCCCTCTGCACTCTCACTGCGTCTGCTCTGTTCAGCGAGGGGCTGAGAACTGGAGATTTAACAAGGTCATGTATAACATCAATATATATGTATATATTTTATATAGAATAAATAATCATTATGCCTGGTCTCCTCCAATAGGGGGGGCGATGCCACATGATTGGGGAGGCTTGGGGGCTTTAGTTACAAAAGGTTGAGAACCTCTGTAATAAACTAACAAGATCTTACAGTAAAGTTCAAAACAAGCAGATGGATTATAGTGAGGTGCATGTAGTATATATGCACTTTTTACTGCAACAACCGTGCTTATACCATGGTCTGTCTGAATACTCGATTCCAATTGGCTGGAAGGTGAGTGTTCAAACCATGTAATACACATAATTCCAGTCAGTTTAATCACGGTTCTAAGTTAATGCGCTGCCTGTAAACAGCTGTAACCATAGTAACACACAGTACATAAAGTAGTTAAACTCACAGCTTCGTTATTAGTAGAGACGCGGCACAGACGCAGGTCATTCACACATGCACATCCGCTCTCGATTATAATAAATTCAAAGAAATATAATCTTATTGCACTACTTTATCTCTGTGTATGATTTAGAGCGGGCTGAATTCTAGATCTAACGACCTGTAAATATCTATTAATTTTCTGTTATTTTTATCCTTTCAGTCAAATTTTGCACTACATTAAGGAAAGCTTTAACATGTCAATGCAGGACAAACCACAGCTAGGTGTGTGTTACATGATTTTCATGCACTCCATGCATTTGTGCATTAAATGGATTATCCTTTACATAAATACATACATACATACATACATACATACATACTAAAGACACTCCCATCTCTGTGATTCATACACAGATCACGGCAGCATTACCTAAACATCAAAAAGCCTGGACTTGGTTTAACTAAACGCTTTGGAAGAGCCACGAGGTTTAGCGCGCTCATCGATTCCACTTCACTCAAAACAAGTCATCTATGAAATGTCTACATCTATGGAAAAGTCTGTTTACACAAAAAGAATGAAGATCCTAAATATTGCCATGTTAGGCCTATTGTTATTTTGTCATCTGTAAGAAAATGACTGACTTGTGTGTAGGAGTGCACGTTCAAAGACCTAAAGACGTTTACTCCTTTGTCAGACGCTTTTATCCAAGGCAGCTTACAAGTGAAGTGAAATACAATCACAACACAAAGCTGCGAAATGAGCTAATAGTGATATACGCTGAAACTTTCCAATATATGATCACAGACGACTGTAGGACAGATGAAACAAAAAAAACAAACCAAAAAACAAAAAACAAAGAGGGGGTTGGAATAAGAGCTAGTACACAAAAGCACCACACACAGTCAGAACAGTAATACTTATGTAAGGAACAGAACACAATGGGCCGTACTGTCATAGGGAAATTATCCACAACGGGGTGCTGTGGAGTTACTGTTACCATCCTGAAGGCGATTATTTTCCTAGAACAGCACATCAAACATTGTTTTATTCCTCTTATACCACAGACAATTGCAATTTTTACATTTATTAATGAATGTCAAGCATTTTAAATAGAACATACATTTTAGCCACAAATGGTTCGTTATATTTAACACAAGGCAAGTTAGTTCCTGTTATCACTTTCACTATAGCAGCAGTACAGGTCTTTCTCTCATCAGCCTCAATTTTATCCCCTCTCAGAGTTACTGAGACAAAGTTTGATGCTTGTCATGTTACCAGGGGCATTAGCTAGACTGTTAATCTATATAAAATAATAATAATAATAATAAATAAATAAATAAATTAAAAAAACACTAAAAACCATACTTCTAAATAAACTGTGTCAATGCATTTTCTTCTTGCATGTAATTGCTTGCAAATGCGAAAATTCACTGAAGATACAAAATTACGACACTGCTGACTTCTTTTACTGACAAACGTGCAGAATTATTTGGGACAAAAGAAAAAGCTCTTTGGGGCTACAGCCCCAATGCCGCCCCATGTTACTGAGAAACCAAAAAAAAAAAAAAAAAAGTTCTTAATCCTGAAGACTCTCCCATCAGAAAACATACTGACTATTACAAAGCGCTGACACTGGAGACTCCTCCTACAAAATTTTATACTGTATAAAAGTCTTCTTACAAAAAACTTCATGTCAAAGATGATATATTTTTCTTTCCTAAATAAACAATTAATAAAATTCATTTATAAATAGCCTTAGATTATGTGTAGAGTCTGCATAACACTGAGAACGAGTCGCTATAGAAACGATAACCTATTAGAACAGGCGCAGTGATGTAATCCTAACATTTGAGCTAAAACTGGAGCAACTGTCCAAGCTGCAGTTAAAGAAAATAGATCAAAATCCTCAGATTTGAGTTTTACATCACGGTGGTATAGAAGATTGAGTAATATTGCCCGTATTACGCATTCCTCCATTATTCTCACATTGGGGGTCAAAATACAAGAGTGCTAGAGGAGGTAGTTAGTGCACAAAGTGCACTCCTGCTCTCACTGTCCCTCTCAGACTCACGGCCAGATGACGTAAGCAATGGGGTGCAGCCTCGATGTCCAAATCTGTTCTCCAAGAAGCAAGAGGCCAGAGCGCGAACACGACTTCTTATTAAGACTTGAGGAAAGTGAGAGAGAGGAGACGGTGCACTGACAGCCAGGTTCATATGCTACGCCTCTGAGTCAGCTGCAATTATTTCAAGTGGTGATGACATGAGCTGTCTCCCGACCCCTGTTTGGTCACACACAAGGGTTTTCGTTTGCAATGTCACAGTACTCAACAACACCCACACAACCCTCAATTCCACAAGCATGAGGGTATTACAGGCCAGAGAGAAAACAGGAACGCACCAAGGGAGGGAGGGAGCGAGAGCGAGAGAGAAAGAGAAAACAGTTAATAGTGTGCAGGTGTTAGAAAGCCAGAGCAACAAACACTCAGTTGCATGTCATCTGGACCTACAGGTTATCTGTGTTTGTGTAAAGCCACAAAATTGTTAACAGACCCGAGTTACTACTTCAAAAGAGGCTCATGAGGAAGAAGGCTGCCAGCTCTTCATCACCTAGTCTGGCACTGCTGGCTTGCAATAAGGCAAAGACTGCACTGGGAATTAGCTACACAGGAATAAAGGTTGTTTTTTTCCCCTCTATTGGCAACTAAACTCTAAACAAAGGATGAAATGATATTACAAAGCACAGTCTCATGGGAAAAGCTAGACTTTGTTCCATTTCATCATTCTAAATTAATTATTTTATCTAATGAATCACACATCAACTAATGATTTTCTTTTTCTATCTTTTCTCCCTGTACAGTGTGTAACATATACCTACCCAACAAATACAGTGCTGTGAAAAAGCTTACTCTTCTGTTTTTGTGTAGATCTCATACTAAATAGTTTTAGATCTTCAGACGAAATACAATCTAAAACAAAGGCCACCTGAGTAAACACACAACATAGTTTCTATTATATATTTTGTTTTATTGAAGCAAAAAAAAAAAAAAAAAAGTTATCCAACACCTATCACCAATGTCAAAAACTAATTGTCCACTTAAACTTAAAATCAGGTTGTGCCAGCTTTAGCAGCAACCAAACACTACAGATAACTGGAGAGCAGTCTTTCACTTATTTCTAGGACTAGGATTTACTCTTCTGCTTTGGATCATTGTCTTGCTGCAGAATCCAGTTGACTCATCAATCCACAGAACATTCTCCCAAAAGGTTTGAGAATCAAGGTGTGTTTTGTCAAAATTCAGACAAGCCTTAATGTTCTTCTGGGTTAGCAGTGGTTTTCAACTCACCGCTCTTCCATAGAAGCCATTTTTGCCCAGTGTCCTTCTGATAATGGAGTCATGAACAGTGACATTTATTGATGCAACAGAGGCCTGTAGGTCCTTTGATGATGTCCTTGGCTCGTTTGTGCCTTCCTGGATGAGTAGTTACTGTGCTCTTGGAGGAATTTTGAAAGGCTGCAGAGTTTTTCCATTTGGAGATAATGGCTCTCACTGTGGTCCTTTGGCATCCCAGAGCCTTTGAAATAGCTTTGTTCCTAGACTGATGTATTTAAATCCCCTTCTTCCTCATCATTTCTGGAATTTCTTTCAATTTTAGCATAGTGTGTTACTGGCTAAAACTCTTCAAATAACTTCATGCTGTTGAAAAAGTTCTATTTAAGTGTAGATTTGATTGAACAGGGTTTGCAGTAATTAGGCCTGGTTGTGTCTAGTCCAGCTGAACCCCATTATGAATGCAGTTTCATAGATTTGGGGAATTAGTAGTTATGGGGGTAAATACATTTTTCACACAAGCCCAGTTGGTATTGGATAACTTTTTTTGCTTCAATAAATATAATTTAAAAACTGTATTTTGTGTTTATTCAGGTTGCAAAAACAGAAGAAATCAGACATGTACAAATACTTTTTCACATCACTGTACATCCAACTCGACATTTTTAGGAGAAAGTTACTCAAGAGTTCCTTCTACAGTTAATAGTGCTAGCTTGCTAAAGGACTTCCATGAGCCATCCATTTCACAATATTTACCATGTTCATTGACAGGAACAAACTTAAAATTTATATATATTCTTTTAAATGCAGTTTCTTGATCAATATGCAAAAAAAAAACAAAAAACAAAAAAACTTAGTGGTTATAAAAACAAATGGTCACTTAATAAAATTTTTTTTAAAAAACACCAAATAAATAAGGCCTTTTGCATTGTTTGTAATAGGTGCACGCTTAATCTACACATGCTGTGAGCGGGTGAAATGGTTCGTAGTGTATCCAAGCCTGTTCTGCTTTTCTTTTTTTTTTTAAATCATGAAAGACCAACACATCTGCCATACAACACAGCAGGCAGCTGCAATACTGAACATGTTCCCCATTTCTGAATGCCAAACCTGTTCATTTCCACACTGAGCATGTAACAATATTTATACAAATACTCATGGTAACCTGTTATTTTACAAATACAGTCATATAGTCATATAGAATATTTCAATATTATGTAGTTTGGATCATTGGTAAATTATTTATGTTAATAGTATAAGGGTAAAGGAGAACATGCTTCCTTCTGAGACACGTGAAGCCAGACTTCCATCTTTGAATTTGGCATTCAGAGGAACACATTCAGAGGAAAGTTCTACCTACCCTCTTCCACATGAGCTCACAGACACCCAGGAATGGCTCAGTGTCAGCGTGATTGACCGGGGAGAGAGAGAATGCCATTGCTCCCACCATTTTGCTCTCTAGACTCCTGGCTATTGTCTTGTGATCTCCCTACAATAAGGCGAACACTTTTCTGTTGCTGTTACTTATATGTATACACACATACACACTTCAATACTACTTGACTGTACTTAGTTGTTTATCCATCCATCCATCCATCCATCCATTTTCTATAGCGCTTGTCCTACAGGGTCATGGGGAACCTAGAGCCTATCCCAGGAAGCATCGGGCACAAGGCGTGGTGCCAATCCATCGTAGGGCAGAATCACATACACATTCACACCCATTCATACACTACGGACACTTTGGACATGCCAACCTACCATGTGAGGAAACTGGAGTACCCGGAGGAAACCCCCGCAGCACGGGGAGAACATGCAAACTCCACACACACACACAGGGCAGCGGCGGGAATCGAAACACCAACCCTGGAGGTGTGAGGCCAATGTGCTAACCATTAACCACCGTGAGTCCTACTTAGCTGTTTATATACTAACAAAAACACTAATATCCTTAGATTTCCAGTTTGTATATCTGATCAAATTAGGGTAGACAACTGCAAACAAATCTAAGAGCACTGAAATCCTCTTAACATTACAGTTTTATTCTCGCCCATTCCCTAAACAAAATGACAACTACATTCTCTGCTCCAGTGTGTTGAGTGTTCAGTTATAAGCAGAAAACCATGATCTGAATTTGTATAGTCATCATGTTAATCTTTCATACACCTCACCCCATTCACCCACTATCATACTTAGCTCATTTTAGTAGAAATGATTGTCAATACAATCCACATGTTTTCCAGGTTATTTGTCACAGCTCAACTTAAAAAATAAATAAACAAACACGTTGTATTACATTTGCCTAAACCTGATTATTTGAGCTGTACAGTGCAATACAGTCAGGGGAAATCTCCAAGTCTGCTGTAAGGACTTTCCCAGGTTTCCGTGATGACGACTTTCTTTGGAACTACATGATAAAGGGTGAACCCTGCCCTTAAAATGACATTTTCTAGACATCAGAAGTAAAAACAACAACCAAAAAAAAAAAAAACACACAGGAACAAACTCTGGCTACACACAACCCTACATCAACCATTTGATAATCTCAAATCCACACAACTTCCTTCCTAATTTTACCAGAAATTACACTGAAAGAAAAACCTAAGCCTATGTGGGTGGGGAAATAGAAAATAGTAAAACGAGAATGAAATAAGAAGAGAGATGACCCATGAACACATCTGCTCATCGACTGATGAAAGAAGAACAGCCAAAAATTCTCTTGTGGAGATGAAACATTTTTTAAAAGAAAAAAACCACTTCTGCCCTGACCAGAAGATAAAAGTTTGAACAAATGGAAGTAAGTAAGTAAGTAAGTAAGTAAATAAATAAATAAATAAATAAATAAATAGAAATAATAAAATAAAATAAATAAAAATAAGATCAAATCAAATGTAAAAACAGCTGTGTACTCAAAAGCTAGAAATGTTATTAATTATATAAATTACGTTTGATGTGTTTGTGTTAACTTTATAGGTGCATTGTTAGTTATATCACCTACCTACCACCCAACTGCTCAGTAAAGCCCGAGCCAAAAATTAAAAACGTATTTTAAATAAAGTGACATCTAGGTTGAATCAGATAGGCACAACGATGTTGATATGCCTCTCCTGAAAGCACAACAAGCTATACAATATTTTTCCCCATGAACATTAGTCACAAGAAATGTAGCTTAGATTTCACTGGTTTGAAAGTACTAATTACTAGAAGAAGACTACACACACTATTCCCATGCACAATAATTGGCAGTGACAGAAAAATACACTTCCCAGAACCATAAAACTAAACAGTTTTCTTTACTTTATTATTAGGTTTTCAGTTTCATTGATTAAACAACCCTGAGTGCTTTTTTGTTTCTCAGTACACAGTTTCAGTTGCTTTTTTCGATCATTTTGCTCTGTACATCTGGTTGAACTTTAGTCCGACGCACGCCATAACAAGGCACATAAATGCAGCTCAGACTTTGAATTGTGTACACACATACACCGAACCCGGACTGTCAAACTCAGAAACTGAAGAGAAACCATATTGCACAGTTACATGTCTGTTCCTATAAGCCTGATTTAACTCATGCTGGAGTTAATTATAATAAGCATGGGTGTTAAATCAAAGAACCCCAAAACTATGCAGCACTGGACAAATCATAAATTCATTAGTGAACACACAAGTAAAAGTCCCACTGTGCTGCCCAGGCTCGTGTTTTGGTTGACTGGTGACCCAGCTAAAAAAAATAAAATAAAATAAAAAAATAGTAGTAGTAGCTGACATAATTTAAAGACATACAGCAATCTAATGAACTGTATTCAGGGTTTTCCCTACCATACAAAAGCTTAGGCGAGGCACCTAAGTGTTTCTGCGAAGCGCCTTATGCTGACTCAACATAAAAAGGCATTTAGGTGACATCAGAACAAACATAACAATGGTGAGACTTATATGCAGTGACAAAAAAAAAAAAAAAAAAAAACAAAAAAACAAACAAAAAAAAAAAAATAAAAGGGGGTTTGATCTCAAATGGAAAGGTAAACTGGCAACAGGAATGACCTACCAATCAACTATCAGTGTTTGGAAGAGCGTTTGTGTGATAGAAACTCATGGCCAAGCTAAACAAACAGCTGATTGGGTATTTCTCTGTACCATCAACTCAGGATGGTAGGTACAACCATCGACTCGGTTGTAGGACAAAAACAAACAAAGGATGAATGAAGCACAAACTTTTTTTTTTGGTCAGGGAGTAACTCTGATATAAAAGAAAAGATAATTAAATGTAGCCTATTTTACAACTAAAGTAACTGCCAACCTAGTTAACTTATATAGATATTCATGTAACGAATTAAGTTACGTTAACCAGCGAAGGTATTTAGTTGCCGTTACATAAAGATACCGTGACTGAACTAACGTTAGTAATCTATCATGGCTTGGTAGCTAAACAAAGTTAGGCTGTGTTCACGCGTAACGTCTTTTTCTGATGAAAACCACTGGTCAAAGTGTTTCGCTGTCCCAAAGCGACACAAAAGAAGCCCACGGCGTTTTTGAAAACATGGAATACTCAGTAGGAGCATTATATAAAACAGGTGCTGACCGCTTCAAAAAACAAGACGTCAAGTGTCAACACAGCCTTCGGTAGCGTTTTTTTTTAAACACCTGCGGGTTATGTGGCATTTCCCTCAACTGTCCCAGACATAAATAGTTTTCTCCCCTGTTCCTGCAGTGTAGTGCGAGAACCAGACAAAAACAGTGACTGAAAATCTGACGGTGGAATAAATCAAGAAATTCTCTATTATTAGAAAGTGGTTCTCCTGTATGTCCTTTGGTTGCATTTTCAAACTAATTGCATATGTATTTCAACGTGTTCAGAAAGTTAATCCACATATCATTTTCGTTAAATCCCAAACATGTTATTTGGTGAAATGAACAGACTTTTGACTATAAATACTGTCAGTGTTGGCAGCTTTCTTTCACAAATACAGTAAGGATAATGGTTGAAAACAACGTGGGGAAAAAAAAAACTTAAAACTAAAAATTTAATTTCCTTCTAATAATTTTTTTAATGTAAAAAAAAAAAAAATAAATAAAAAAACCCAGTCCATCTACCGAGATCACAGAGCTGCATGGTTAATTGCATTAAGAAATAAAACAGGAACTAAGAAATAACTAAGAATAAAGTCAGAACCCTACAAACCAGCTACAACCTTATTTAGCTTTATTGAGGACAGTGAAAAATATGACATTGTTCACATTAAACAGTGCAGTACAGCTGATTTGTGCAACAGTTCCTCTCATATCTGACAAATAAATGACTAGTCTCCCTTCTAAAATAAAAAGTGAAATACAGAATTAATTGGCTATTTAAATGTGATAACTTTTTTTCTGAGATACGGCTGACATTTGCATGCAGTTACCTGCTAATAAACTGCACTGAAATCTCACATAAATCTTTTGATGATTCAAGGGTACTGATTAACCAAAAGTGTGCTCTCTCCCTTTACCAAGATAACAGCTCTGAGTGTTCTCCTATAATGCCTGATGAGGTTGGAGAACACATGGCAAGGGATCTGAGACCATTCCTCCATACAGAATCTCTCC
>JANDJT010000071.1:11169377-11181617 GCA_024331685.1 Stegophilus panzeri | reverse complement strand
CATTAAAGAGCCACCACCATATTTAACCGTGGGCATGAGGTACTTTTCCATATGGCTACCTCTCTGTGTGCGCCAAATCCACCTCTAGTGTTTATTGTCAAAAAGCTCTGTTTTGGTTTCATCTGATCATAGAACCTTCACAGAATATTTGGTCCAATAGTTTTACTTAGAGACGATACAATACTGATATCAACATCAGGCTCTTATCAGTATCAATAACACAAGCACTGCTCAAGCCAATGCTGGGGCATTATACTAATCCCATCTATCAAGTCTCTCTGAAATTAGATACAGCACTAATTTCACATTACCCTGCTTGAGATTTATCTTTTCAGATCCACGTAAGGCTTGACACGCATCATTCGTCATTCGAAATGAGCGCACTTCAACCAGCCAGGACCAAGCTGCCTTTACTTCCACCTTTACTCCAGTGTAGGACTTCAGCTGCTCATGCCCCAACACACCAAGCCTGTGAGGTTAGGCATCATTAATCTCACTCCTGCAGACGTGGCGGTGCAGCTGAAGTTCTCATCGCAATCCGGCTATGGGCCAAATCACGGTCTGCTTATATTCAGAAGGATTAAGTGCAACCCAATCTGCCATGCATACACAAAAGCCTACTGCTCCACGCACAATGCGGAGACTCAGAAAAGAAACAAATGGACACTGTGTCAGTTGGAGCACAAGTATGTGGCAAAGCGGTGACGCGTTACACCAGCACTGGAGCACAACAGACACAAAAGGCTAAAAAGTCAAATAGCTGCAGTATACAACGTTTCAGCTGTGAGAAGTAAAGCGGACAAAACCAGACACCGGTATAAAATATCCGGTGCATAAAAAAAACGCACAATTTGCTCGCTTTTGGAATTTAGGTCTTGGAATACTGTTCAGAAATCTGAACGATTCGTGAAAACCAAGACAAAACAAACTATTTTCTATAGTTAAACAAGCCCCGAGTATAAAACCCCAAGGTCTACACAGCATATCCAGTTGTTCTAATGATAAAATCTGATTCAGGACTGATTAACGTGAGCTGAAAAATAATATCCGACGTACCAAAACGCACAAATTTTGCAAAAATCCTGAAAAAAAAAAAAAAAGATCTCACATTTTCTCGAAAGGTCCTTTTGTAACTCAAAGTGTCAAGCAGCCAGGAGTGTGTGTGAGACCTGCTGGATTTATTTATTGTTAAAATACACAGTAGAATAAAAAGTGTACTATATAGTTATATTGTTGTGTTTATTACTGCTGAGAGCTGCTTAGGAAGACTGACTGCCAAACAAAACCTCGTCAAAATGACTATAAAGCTGTTTCTTTTTTTTCTTCTAATGGGAGTTTGTTCAAGTGGAGTGTAGTGTGTGTTTTATTCTACAATACGACCCTGAAATCTAGATGCTTTTCTGAATAACAGCACATTTACATGAAGTTTAAAGTTCAATACACAGACACACAACACAACACAGTACAGAGGACTGAGGCTGGATCTTTAAATAGTTTCTCTTAGCCAAACACTTTCGTTTGCAATATAAACCAAACAAGAGCTAGTTCACTATCTGACTTCTCGAGTGAGTAATTCAATAGGGCAGGCTCTCAATTAAATCATCCTGCTTTTATTTATTTATTTATTTTAATGCAGAAAGACAACTAAATGATACCTGAACGCTGGTGTGTGCAGTGTCGTTAGTTTATAGCCTGTTAGACAGTTATGCAAGCTAAGTTAAATGCATCCAGATAACGTTGACGTGTGCGATTACGGGTACGTTTCGGATAGCTAGCCAGCTAAATTCCCATTGACAACTCGTTACAATGTGCAGCTGAGGTAGCATGAGAGGAAACCGAGCAAGTAAGCGACTTTCTGTCGTTATTAAAATGAATAATCTCACCCTGGCTGTGTAAACAAACGCGCTAGCTCGCTAACACTCAGTACTCACTCTCTGCAGTTGTTCCTCGTTCCTCTTCTTTCACCAGAGGATATCTGGAGGCACACTCAGGGATTGTTGTCGTTGTCTTGTTTAGTTTTTTTTTTTTTTTTGTTATTATTATTATTATTCAAACCCTCTCTTGTAGCTTGTATCGCTCGAAACAAACTGCTTTCCAAAACACCAGGCGAGCTAAGCAGCCAGCTAGCTCTCTTTATCTACGTGTCTCGCTGCTATTAGCTAAGCTTTCCACTATAAAATTAGTTCAGTATAAGACTCGCTAGCTTGCTCGACGAGCTTTAAAAAATCCCACAGTTCTACAAGAAGACATAACTGACGTGCTTTCCCTAGTAGAGAAGGTCAAGGGACACGTCGTTATCTCAGAAATAAACCACCGCTTTTTCCAACTGTTACTCTACTTCTGCAACTCAGCCTCCATCTGAACGTGAGTTGGGCTCTTTAACCGTTTGGACGCCGGCCATTATGCTTCTCGAGCAAGAATGTACACAATCCTCTGCGCATGCGTATCAGCGGCTTAAGCCTAGGACACGCAGCTCTTTAGCTTACTCCGCTGTTAAATATGTCACGAGCGTCTCTATTTGCTCCCGGGTTGTTGTTGTTGTTGTTGGGTTTTTTTTGTTTGTTTGTTTGTTTTGCACATTATGTGCAACTGTTAAAAATATTCTGCTATTTAATGTTTGATTCAATCTTAATATTTGAAGTTATTCGTTTATCTGGTAAGCATAGTGTTAAAACCGACTTAATACTGAGTTCACGTGGGAGATACTAAATGCACTGCAGCTTATAAAAGTCTTGAATATACAGTAGATCAGTCTACTGCTATTACTACTATTACTACTACTACTACTCATCATCATCATCATCATCCTCCTCCTCCATCTATTCAATCATCTTCAGTAATCACTTTATCCTGGCCTGCATGATCTGTGTAAATTTACTCTACTAATTATTTCTCTGACCTAAAATTGCTAAAGAGCACATTATGACTTGTTCAGGACTTGAAACTTAAATTTAAGGACTTGTAACTTGACTTGGTGATAAGTTTCAGGCATGATCTCTGTGTCTCAGTACTGAAGGTCTCTAGTTTGGGTCATGATATACCGGAACCAAATTGTTTTGCGTTCTTGGTATGTGTTGTTTTGAGCATTCGTAATCACCCCGCCTTTCGTTCTCTCTCTCTCTCTGTTCTTCTTCTTCTCTTACTATCTGATACACTAGACGTCTTGTAGTTCTTATGTCACTCGAACATACATAATAGATATTTTGATTTTATCTGTGACTTGTTCCAATTGACATTTATCGTTCTTTCTCAATATTTCTTTGCGTGTATATACACACTATGCTTTCTTTATCATTAAACTAAGAAGCTTTCACTGAACGATGGTGTCAGTGTGACTTCTTCCCGAGCTCAGACAAGAGGAAATCAGCCAGTGTAGGATTCAAATTTTGGTTCTGACTGGTATCGAACAAAGAACTTAACACTTAGACGTATCAGTCTTGACTTGGGACTTGAAGGCTGAGGTTTGAGACTTATTTGTGACTTGCAAAAAAATGAGTTGGTCCCACCTCTGACCTTTAGTATGTATCTTACACTATATTATATACTTACACTACATGTACATTTCTAGGTGAAAATAAAAAGTATATTAACGGTACAAAAGAAGTTGAGTGATGGTACCACCCCAACAACAAAGATATACAGTATAGTAAAAAAAAAAAATCTAGAGTGTATCCCAACAACACTGGGCATGAGGTGGTGATACACTCTGGATAGGACACCAGTCTATCACAAGGGGTCATGCACAAAGATACACGTTTACACCTAGGACCAATTTTAGCATATCTAACCCACCTACCAGCATGTTTTTGGAAGGTGGGAGGAAAATAAAGAACCCGCAGGAAACCCACATAGTCACTGGGGAGAACATGTGAAAATCCACTCAGACAGTAACACAACCTCAGGATTGAACTGAGGACCCTGGAGCTGTGAGGTGGCAGGGTGGTGCAGCGGGTAGCTAATAGTCAGAAGAAGAAGCTATATTTATCCATTCATTTTCTATACCACTTATCCTTACATAGGCACTGAGCATACATCAGATGCTTTCACAGTCCTATCAGTAAGTGGTATAAATTTGTCTACTGATTAATTTAATTCTTTACCACGGTCACTGAAGTCCTTGGAATTGTGATCTAATTAATCTAATACTTTACTGCAATTATAATATTTTATTACCCCACAAAATGTACACATCAAATAGAAGAAATAAGCAAGTTGGCCAGTTTAAAGTGGATATTATAGTAATGCATACATTTGCTACATATACTATTGCATACACTCTCAACTTAAACATACTAAACTTCACCTTTCCTTGTTAACGGGGTGATACCGGTAAGGTACTTGTACAAATTTGTACCTTCACCAGTGTTGTGGACTCGAGTCACATGACTTGGACTTAAATTGGAGTCACAAATTTGCTGACTTTCAACACAACTTTGATTAACAATCAAAGAAGACTTGCATCTCGACTCTGACTTCAATGACTTATGACTTCACTTGGACTCGAGCCCTTCGAATTGAAAACACTTGAGACATTTTCAAAATGGAAGATTAAAAATTACACAGTTAAAAGTGTGCAGTGAATCAACTATTCTTTTTCCGAACAAACAATTTTCAGCAAATCAGCATCAATTTTCATTTCCAAGGCCAACGTTTAACCAGTCAGACAGCCAATCAACTTGCACTAGATAATAAGTCGACAGACCACTCAGACCGATAGTCACGCTCCAAAAGATAGTAGCCTACAAAGATTATATTGTGTGCAACAACAAAATGGGATGCAACATGTGAAACCTGTGGTTCAAAAATATCAGATGCAAAAGTAGCAACTTCAAATTTTGTTTAGTATTGAATTTGCACAAAGCAAATCGCAAGTCAAAGCCAACATGAACTGATAGAGATGTGTATCCTTAGTGAAAACCACCCTTAGTCTACATCTCATCTTGTGTGAACTTGAACTGAAATATTCAGGCTTTTATAATCATTTTTATGTCTCTCTCAAATACACACATATTTCTACTGAGTTATCTAGAGTGTGATGAAGACTAATATTACTATACTAATTATTTCTCTGACCTAAAATTTGTGACCTAAAAATCTGACTTGTTTAGGACTTGAAACTTAAATTTGTGGACTTGTAACATGACTTGGACTTATGAGTCTTGACTTGGGACTTGAAGGCAGAGACTTGAGACTTATTTGTGACTTGCAAAAGAATGACTTGGTCCCACCTCTGACCTTTAGTATGTATCTTTACCCTAGAAAGGTACATGGTGTGTACTTTTAAAGTCCTACTCTAAAAACTAATTATGGTCCATTTATATACCCTAAATCATTTGTAAAGTTACACTATATCTACATTTCTAGTTGAAAATAAAAAGTATATTAAAGGTACAAAAGAAGTTGAGTGATGATACCACCCCAACAACAAAGATATACCGTTTAGTAAAAATGTTCTGAAAGGGGATTTTAGTTATTTAGTTGTTTAAAAATCCATTTAACAGAGTAATAAGAAGTCTCTAGAGTGTTTCCCAACCGGGGTGCTGTCTGATGAGAGCAGGGTTGCCGTGTAAAAATCCTTCAAACATTTCTAAAATGCTAAAATGTGTATAAAACATTTAATATAACATTTAATATATGATAAATATCTATTGTCTGAAATAATAACACAGACACACACACACGCATAATAATAATAATAATAATAATAATAATAATAATAATAATAATAATAATAAATTATATATAAAAAATAATCATTCCCTCCCCGTCGACATCAGCACGTCAGCATGAGTATGCATAACGTAGGGTATGCGTGTGTTTTATCCTAATAATTAGCGTGTGACGATGCGTGTGTAAGGCAAAAGAATATGGACAGATTTCTTAAAAGAAAAGCTCCAGATGCTTCTGGACCATCAACTTCATAACGCTGTCTAGCATTAGTGTTTGATTAGGGTGCCACAAATTTTTGAACATTTTCAAAGGGTGCCGTGACTGATAAAAGGTTAGGAAACAGTGCTGAGGTTTTGGAATAAACAGTGGTGTGTAATACAGTTATGGAGACAGACCAGCAGATGGAGCTGTTAGTAAATATATTGAAAAAGGCAATATAACAATTCCAGTCATAACCATTGTGCTTTCCAAGCTATCATTCCATTCGGAGCTGATAGATTGTTTAAATGAAACATGCAATATTTACCACTGAATCATTCAATTACTTCCCACGCTTTACTATGCCATGTAGTATCAGCTCTGACTGTAGGGTTAGTCTGAACAAGGATTCTATTAATTATGTACATCAGGTGTGCCTTATCACATTTCCACTCTTGTGGTGTGCACCATTTTTAGCACAGTAAATAAGGTTCTGGCATCTCCTATTACTTGACAACTATTTTCCTAATACCCTGCTATGTTAAACACCTTGTGGTACAACAATGGTATGTGAGTTTCTAATTCAGTGATCAGATTTAAAAATATATATATATATATATATTTCAACTCATCCATATTCAAACATCATTTTTTGCAAACATTTAGGGAATACACATTAAATTCTACACAATTATGCCAACTATAATATACAAATTGTTTTAAATGTATTATATATCTTGGTTATTTGTTTGTTTGCTTTAAAATCTCATCTTATCTGTCTTTTAGTCACATTTCACGTGCCATTTTGAGCATGGACCTCTTTTAACTCTGTCCTTGTAGTATTTGCTGATCGGTTTTCCTTGCAATTTAATCTTTTGCTCAGCGTCCTCCTTTTTTTCTTACGCCAAAAACTCCAGAAGTTTTCACCCACAAAGAAGTATAGAAGAGGATCCAAACAGCTGTTTCCAGCAGCTAGGCAATGTGTAACCACAGCTGCTTTCCTTATCAATTCAATGTACTCACATGATTGGTAGCCATTCATTTTAATCTGTCTTTCAGCTTCCAGAAAGACAGTGCGCACAACATGATATGGCATATAGCACAGTAGGAAAATGAGGACAACAATGATCACCAGTGCACAGGACTTGTTGTAAGGAGGTCTTCTTCCCCCTGGAACATCCCTTAGCTGTAAAAGTTTCCTAGCTGCAATTACATAACAGACTGAAATGACTACAACGGGTACGATGAAGCCTAAGCACAGTGCAGCTTTGTTCAATGTGATGATAGACTTTATCTGAGACAGGTCTAGCTCAAGGCATTTGATCTGGCCAGATGGATTCTGAGATGTGCCTGCATACAAAAGAGGAATGGATGCTACTAAAACCAACAGCCAAATGAAGCCACACACCAGGCAAACTTTTTGGTTACTCTGTAAGTACACATAGCTGTAGGGCCTAATAATGGCCACAAAGCGAACGACACTAAGGGCCATTAAAAAGTAAATGCTGCCATACATGTTGACATAGAACACAAAAGCAATGATGCGACAAGTCATGTCCCCGAAAACCCAGTGGGAATCCATGAAGTAGTAGGTGGCTCGGAATGGCAGGGAACACACCAGCATCAGGTCTGAAATGAGAAGGTTCACCATGAAGTAGTAGACTGGACTGAAGGTTTTTCTTGTCCTACTCACACCAATGAAGTAATATAATGAGACAAGACTGGCGAATAGTCCCAAGAAGAAGATACACAGGTAGACAGCTGGATAGACATTCCGTTTGAAGTCACTGATTGAACAGTTGCCTTCAAGAGGGTTATGTGACTGGTTCATTCTAGCTGCTGGAAAGAAGAACAATAGAAAATATGAGGTAGTGTTTTATTGTTATAATAAACACAACACATTACCAAGGCAAATTCAATTTACTGTTACTAAATAAATACCGTTATTTACATCAGACGTTAAATTCTATTGTACCACAATGCTGTTGACGTCTCAACTCAGAGTGGTGTTCAGAAGATGTTGATTCATTTTCAGTAGTTCTAGCTATAATTCAAATCACAGCTTTATATTAATGCACTGTCCTAATATGTCGTTGTTTCCATAATAACAACTAATTCACATGAACTCTAAGTTTAATAATAAGCAAATTTTTAAAAGTGCCATTTTTAAAAAGTAAAAGAATTTATATGGTGAAGTTTTGGAGATATTTATTTAACATTTAAGGAAGGAGTCTCCAGAGTCAGAATTTTGTCAGAACAGTCAGAGGGAAAGCTGCTCCTTTAAAGTCTTCAGGACAGTGGATATTGCACTTTGTGGTTTCTCAGTAACATGACAAACTGCTTTGTCTTATTAATTTCAAGAGAAGATGAAGGAATGAGTGTTTACATATTCATAACCTGAGTGAAGATATACAGTAAATATCTTATTAAATAAATTTATACATGCTATTCTATTAAGGTATTGAGTAAGTAAGTCCTCGTGTTTATATGAGTTATTTTATTTCTTGCCTAACCTGAATATGCTGCCTAAATATTCACTTCAACATATTTAGGCAACGCTGTTCCTAAATGTTTGTATTTAAACGTTTTTTTTTTTATCAAAACAAGGCATTTGATGTTTTATCTAATCAACTGCATAGTTTTTTGAAGATAAACATTTATTTTGAAATTGATGCATGCAACACATTCCAAAAAAGTCAGGAGAGGGCAATTTAGGACTAATAGCGATGTGACAAGTTGAAATAAGAAGGTGATGTGAAACAGGTGAGGTAATCGGCTAATCATAGTATATAAGGAGCCTCCAAAAAAAAGGCCTAGTCCATCAAGAGCAAAGTTGGGTCAAGACTCGCCAATCTGCCAACAGATGCGTCAACAAATAATCCAACACTTTGAGAAGAACATTCCCCAAAGACAAATCAGTAGGATTTTGGGCATTTCACCATCGACAGTGCACAATATAATTAAAAGATTCAAGGAATCCGGTCAAATCTCAGTGTGTAAAGGGCAAGGCTGAAAACCACTTCTGAATGCGCGTGATCTCCGATCCCTCAGACGTCATTGTCTTAAAAACCGTCATGAGTCTGTAATGGATATCCTGACATGGGCTCAGGAATACTTTGGTAAACCTTTGTCAGTCAACACCATTCACCTCTGAATCCACAGATGCAAGTTACGGCTTTACTATGCAAAGCAGAAGCCATACATCAACCCTGTCCATATGCACAGCCGACTTTTCTGGGCTCGGTCTCATCGGAGATGGACAGTAGCACAGTGGAATCGTGTTTTGTGGTTCGACGAATCAACATTTCAAATAGTCTTTTGACAAAACAGCCGTCGTGTTCTCCGGGACAAAGAGGAAAAGGACCACCGAAGCAGTTATCAGTGTCAGGGCCAAAAGCCAGCGTCTGTCATGGCATGGGGATCTTGCACATCTATGAGGACACCATTAAAGCACAAAGATATGAACACATTTGGGAGCAACACATGCTGCCATCCAGAGCAGGACAACACCAAACCCATTCTGCTCGGATTACAAGCGCATGGTTGCGTAACCAGAGAGTGCTGGTGCTAGCATGGTCTGCCTGCAGTACTGACCTGTCTCCAACTGAGAATGTGTGGCACATTATGAAGCGCAAAGTAAGGCAATGAAGGCCCTGTACAGTTGCGCAGCTGAAGAAATGCATAATAGATGAATGGGAGAAAATTCCACTTGTTAAACTTAACTAACTGGTGTCTTCAGCACGCAAACACCAAATAAGTGTTATTAAAAGAAACGGTGATGTTACACAGCGGTAAACAGTCGGCCGTCCCAACTTGTTTGGAGTGTGTTGCAATCATCAGATTTGAAATGAGTGTATATTTTCAAAAATAAATTAAATTTAAAAAAAAAAAAAAAAAAAAAAAAAAAGTAAAACATCAAATATGTTAATGTGTTTTCAATATAGTACAGGGTGAATTGAATTTTCTATTTTATTTTTTTTTCCATAGTGTCCCAACTTTTTCGGAATTGGGGTTGTACAATAGTAGTAGATAATATGATGTACAGATAACAATGCAGAATTCGTTCTGTGTTCATGTGATGACTTGCCATATACATTACTTGCAGTAAGCCATGCGATTTAATAATGAAAAATACTTGAACACGTTCCCCAAACAGTTCAGATTTAATCTGAAGCTTTTTCATACAGTATCATGTGAACTGGAACAGAGTTCAGAGTTCTCAATTATAACACAAAATAAACTACACCTAAATTTCTTTAATACTCATAATACCAAAGATTTCACTTTGTACTTCACTTTGTTCAAATATGGCACTTTCCAAAAACAAACTCCTACTGAGCCCCATAAAATAGAGCTAGATTTCCCCTGTATATGAATATTGGTAATGAAAATGTAGGTATTTTACATTTTCTGGCATTTTATAGAAACAAAGGAGGCAGATAACAAAATCATGTTAAACACTTAGAGAATATTGAAATCATGTTTTTCTAAAAACACATTAATCTGAGCACAGGTTTGGGGTATGACACAGATGTCCCAAAAAGTGATTTGTATAATAATCATAGGTTACAAGCTATGAAAGTGAGGTAAAAACTGCTACAGAAATACCATGATTAGTCAAACTAAAAAAACATGCAAAGTTCATACAAAACGAGCCCTTACAAAAATGTGGCATCTGTACACATTGTAGAAAACACACTTACCTGTCGATTGTTGTGCAAGTCTAATGCTGAACAAAGGTGAAAGTTACCATGGTTATTTAAAGCGCTGTATGGAGTAGAGAAAGTGAACACTTTCTTGGCAGACAATGTGTTACATATTTGTGCTCACAGGACACACCCCAAAACGGTACTGCTCCAAAATACTATTGAAACATTATTGGGAAAATGCACCTGATGATAAGAAAACAATTATAATTACTATGAAAATTGCCTCTACAGGTACACAATAAACTGTACTGCTGCATATAATCTGCTAAAGTACAAATCTGACAAATTTACTTGAACACATTTGTAGTAGTAGAAAGTAAGAAGAAAAATAAAAGTGAAATGAAAATGTTAATAAATATTTGCAGATAGTCCATTATTTACTTCATTTGTTTTATGACCTGTACTTGCATAAAAAGAGTTAAAGTGTAATATCTGATACCAAGTCATGACTTTTGTCTATAAAAGGTTTTAGTATGCCACATGTTCAAGCATGCTTAAAGAAGTTTATTTTCCACACTCGTAAAACTTGAACGTACATGTCTGTAATAGATATTCCTGTCCCTGCTTGCTTAAAACAAGTCCACAAATGATGACCATACAAGAACAGGTTTTGGCTAACCGTGAAAGCTAAATCACGGCTGCTCCTTGGATGTTTACAACTGTAATTGTATACAGTCCTGACATAGTTCAGGGGAATTTTGTAACTTTATTGGTGTAATAAGAATGCCAGTGTTGACAAGTGAAACTGTATTTACACTTTATTTTTGTACTGTTTCATTATTATATATTTTGCTTCACCATTTCACACCATCAAATATCACTATGTTCCAACTGTGCATAATATTGTGTTTATACCACAGTACTGCTGAATTCTCCATTCTGGTTGGTTAGAAGGTGTTGATTAATGACAATAGTTCTGGCTGCAAAGTTTATATTAATGTGATTGTTCTAGTATGGCATCATTGTAACAACTTATACAAGGATTTGTATGGCAGACACTCCACATAAACAGATTTTAACCTTAAAATGCATGTGAGAAAATTCATATGAGAAAAATATATTTGAAGTATATTCCCATTGATATTTTACATTTTGGGTGAATAGGAACAAGAAATCTTTCAACCATGACTTCCTGTTTCACAGGGTATAAATATGAGGTAATACACAGGCCAAATTCCCTTAGTCATTCATAACAATGGGTAAGACCAATGAATATAGCTGTGATGTGTAGCAAAAGGTTGTTGAGCTTGACAAAATGGGAAGTGGCTATAAGAAAATAGCACAAGCATTGAAAATTGTCCATTTTCACTATCAGGGCAATAATTAAGAAGTTCCAGTCAACTGGAAATGTTATGATTCAACCTGGATTTGGACGTGTGTCTGTATTGCCTCAACACACTGTGAAGAAGATGGTTAGAGTGGCCAAAAAATCTCCAAGGATCACAGCTGGAGAAATGCAGAAGTTAGTTGCGTCTCGGGGTCAGAAAATCTCCAAAACTACCATCCGCAGTCATCTACATCACCACAAGTTGTTTGGAAGGGATTCAAGAAAAAAGCCTCTACTCTCATCCAAAAACAAATTCAAACATCTTCAGTTTGCCAGACACTACTGGAACTTCAAATGGGATCGGGTTCTATGGTCAGATGAAACCAAAATAGAGCT